>PITA01021903.1:14300-31717 GCA_004023965.1 Spilogale gracilis | reverse complement strand
TTTTCTTTTTTAAGATTTTATTTATTTGACAGAAAGAAACACAGCTAGAGAGGGAACACAAGCAAGGGGAGTGAGAGAGGGAGAAGCAGGCCTCCCGCTGAGCAGGGAGTCCGATGTGGGGCTTGATCCAGGGACTCCAGGATCATGATCTGAGCTGAAGGCAGATGTTTAGCAACTGAACCACCCAGGCGCCCCACGGATAATTTTCTATTCTATAAATATTCCATAATGTATTCTTCTTTTAACAATGTTTGGATTGTTTTCAGTTTTTCGCCATTACACAGAATGATGCTGTGAACTTTCTTGCACATCTTTCCAGTTGTACATGTGCCAGAGTGTCACCAGAGTGCAGGAATGAAGTTGTTTGTCTTAAAATATACGTATGTTTAGCTCTACGAAATAATGTCGTATTAGTTCCCAAAGATCTTAATAACAACTTACATCCCAACCAGTGGTAAGACTATGTATAGCTCCATGTGTCAATATTGCAGACTGCCAGTAAGGGAAGAAAGAAGAGAAGGAATATGGTGTAGATAATAAACAGTGGTTACTACAATGTCAATCCCATACCCCAAGCACTTTTTTCCCCATGTATAGATCACATTCAACATCTTCCCCAGGGGCAACAAACTCAAAGTCTCAACCAGTTATTGCAACCTGCTCAAATTCAAGATCCTCTGGTTAATGTCAAGTCATCTCTCAACAGGTTCCAGATATGGCTGTTTGTAGTCCAGCTACCTATGACATAAAGACCAGCTTTCTGACTGTGATATTATAATTTATAAAAAATGTATATTCAATCCCTCAGATGATTAAATATTTATTTCTCACATGTATTTGGCCTTTGTCCATAGTCTCTTCCTCAAAGCTCCCCAAACCCTTAGAGAGTTTAGAGGGTCTATTCTGTTAATAAGGTGACTTTTGGAAATCTCTTATGGAAAGGGGGCTGCCTACTCGGGAAGCCAACCTTGTGATTAGAAGGTTGAAACACTTAGTCCCATCCCATAATTTCCAGGGAGGGGAAAGAGACAGGAGATGGCCAATGATTTAACCAAGCATGCTCATGTAGTGAAGCCTCCATAAAAATTCAAAGAGAACCAAAAGAAGTTCAAAGGGCTCCTGGGTTGGTGAGCATGTGAAGATTCAGAAAGAGTGGTCTGCCTGGAGAGGATGTGAAAGTTTCTTGCCCTTTCCCCAAACCTTGCCTTATGAATCACTTCCATTTGGTTGTTACAGAGTTCTATCCTTTTATAATAAATCAGTGATCTAGCAAGTAAAATGTTTCTCTGAGTTTTGTAAACCATGCTGGCAAATTAATTGAACCAAAAGAGAGATATGTGGGAACCTCCTATAGCCAGTTGGTCAGAAGTATAGGTAACAACCCGGACATTGTGACTAAAATCTATAAGTCTGAGGAGCAGTTTGTGGGAACCTCCAGTCTAATCTACAGCCAGTTGGTCAGAGGCACAGGTGATAACCTGGATTTGCACCTGGCATTTGAAGAGCAGGGGAAAAGAAGGTGGGAGTGGATAGTCTTGTAGGTCTGAACCCTTAACCTGTGGAATCTGATGCTATTTCTGAGTAGATATTGTCAGAACTGTGTTGAATTGTAGGACACCCAGCTGGTATTCAGAAAAATTGCTTTTTTAAAAAAGATTTTATTTATTTGACACAGAGAAACACAGCCAGAGAGGGAACACAAGTAGGGGGAGTGAGAGAGGGAGAAGCAGGCTTCCCACCAAGCAGGAAGCCCGATGTGCGACTCGATCCTGGGTCTCCGGGATCATGACCTGAGCCGAAGGCAGTCGCTTAACCAACTGAGCCACCCAGGCACCCCTGGAAAGTATTTTTAAAGGGAGATAACATGTCCTTCTTTCTTGTTCATGAATTAAGTGTGGATATAATGGCTAGATTTTATGGCCTAGCAGCCTTCTTATGCTTAAAGCTGTAAACATAAAATGCAGAGTCTGAGTGCTTAATGACTAAGGAATTGCTTGTGTCATCTCACGTATCAACCCAGAACTGTCCATCCCTCAACTTCATTTACATGAAAAAGAAATGAATTTATATCTTTTTATGCCATTATTACTTTGAGATTTTATTTTGTTTACTATTGAAATTAATTCTTACTAATGTAGGAGTTAGAACTGGTGCAGAAGTTCCAAAGATTCAATAATGGTCCAGGCTGCTTCTGTCTTTCTGGTTCAGCACACTTTGTGTGTGCGTATTTTTCTTCTCATCCTTAGGGCCACCTTACTGTAGCAGAATGGCTGGTCTCCCTTCAGCTCATTTACATTCCAGGTAGGAATAAAGAGAAAGATGAAACAGGGAAGAAGAGATGATTCCTCTAACAGGAAAGCAAAACTTTCCAGAATCCTTAGAACACCTAAATGATGTCATATTGGCCAAATTTTTATATTTAATTCAGTAGCCAGGCATATTGACACCCTAAGTCTAAAAGAACATTCAATTAATAAACTAGAAGAAATGGAGATTAAGGAGACCACAAGCAGGGTCTGCCACAATGGTGTGTCAGGAGTAGTGCTCAGAAAAAATGTGTCTGCAAACAAGCAAAAGGAAAGAAATAGTAGTATCAGAGTGAAATAAATGATATAGACACTAAGAAAAACAATAGAATAGATCAATAAAACCAGGGCTGGTTCTTTGAAAATTTCAACAAAATTGATAAACCTCTAGCCAGACTCATCCAAAAACAAACAAACAAAATAAACAACAACAAAAAAACCTAGAGAGAACCCAAATAAATGAAATCCCTAATGAAAGAAGAGAAATAACAAACAACACTACAGACATACAAACTATTGTAACAGAATATTATGAAAACCTCTGTGCCAATGAATTGGAAAACTTAGAAGAAATGGATAAATTCTGAAACTAAAGCAGGAATAAATAGAAAATCTGAACATACCAGTTACTGGCAATGAAATTAAGATAGTAATCAAAATAGTCATCCATAACAAATGGCTTCACTGCTAAATTCTACCAAATTTTTAAAGAACATTTAATACCTATTCTCTTTTTAAAAAGATTTTGTTTATTTGAGAGAAAGGGAAGAAGATGATGACTCCCCCTTGAGCAAAGCTTGATGTGGAGCTCAATTCCAGGACCCTGAAAAATGACTTAAGCCAAAGGCAGATGCTTAACTAACCAGATGCCCCAATTTAGTACCTATTCTTCTCAGACTATTCCAAAAAATACAAGAGGAAGGAAAAGTTCCAAATTCTTCCTAGGGTGCCAGTATCACCTTGATAGCAAAGCAGAAAAAAGACACCACAAAAAAAAGAATTACGAGCTAATAGCTCTCATAAATATAGATGCAAAAAAATCCTCAACAAAATATTATCAAACGGAATCCAACAATAAATTACAAAAATCATATACCATACTCAAGTGAGATTTAATCCTAGTAAGCAAGGGTGGTTCAATATTCACAAAACAATCAATATCACTCATCACATTAGTAAGAGAAAGGACAAAAACCATACGATCATTTCAATAGAAACAGAAAAAGCACCAGACAAGTACAACATTGATTTATGATAATAACCCTCTGTAAAGAAGGTCTAGAGGGAAAATACCTCAACATAATAAAGGTCTTATCTGAAAAATACAGCCAACACCATACTCAATGGTAGAATAACAGCTTTTCCCCTAAGATCAGGAACAAGACAAGGATGTACATTCTCACCAGTTTTATTTAACATAGTACTAGAAGTCCTAGCGAGAGCAATTAGACAACATAAAGAAATAAAAGGCATCCAAATCAGTAAGGAGAAGTAAAACTATTTGCTGATGACATAATACTATATATAGAAAAATCCTAAACACAATACCAAAAAAAGCTAGAACTGATAAATGAACTTAGTAAGGTTTCAGGATACAAAAACAATGTACAGAAATCTGTTGCATCCTAGACATTAATAATGAAACAACAGAAAGTGAAATTAATAAAACAATCTCATTTACAATCACACCAAAAACAATAAAATATCTAGAAATAAACTTAACCAAAAGATACAAAAGAACTGTATTCTGAACACTATAAAATATTGATGAAAGAAATTCAAGATGACCCATAGAAATGGAAAGACATTCCATATTCATGAATTGGAAGAACAAAATTGTTACCCAAAGCAATCTACATATGTAATGCAATCCCTAACAAAATACCAACAGCTTTTTTCACAGAACTAGAACAATCTTAAAATTTTTACAAACCACAAAAGATGCTGAATAGAAAAAGCATTCTTGAAAGAGAAAAATCAAAGCTGGGGATTATCACAATTCCAGTTATATTACAAAGTGGTAATAATTAGAAGAGTATGGTACGGGCATAAAAAAAGACACATAGATCAGGAATAGAACGGAAAACCCAGAAATAAACCCACAATTATATGGTCCATTGATCTTCAACAAAGGAGGAATAAATATGCAGCAGGAAAAAGATAGTCCCTTCAACAACCAATGTCAGGAAAACTGGACAAGTACACGTACAAGAGTGAAACTGTATGACTTTTTTTCACTATAAAAAATAAACTCAAAATGGGTTAAAGACCTAAGTGTAAGACCTGAAACGATAAAAATCCTTGCCGAGAGCACAGGCAGTAATTTCTCTGACACAACCATAGCAACGTTTTTCAAATGTGTCTCCTCAAATGGATAAAGAAGATATGGTCCATATACACGGAATATTATGCCTCCATCAGAAAGGATGAATACTCAACTTTTGTAGCAACATGGACCAGATTGGAGGAGATTATGCTGAGTGAAATAAGCCAAGCAGAGAAAGTCAAGTATCATATGGTTTCACTTACTTGTGGAGCATAAGGAGTAATATGGAGGACAGTAGGAGAACGAAAGGAAATATGAACTAGGGTAAACCAGGGAGGGAGATGAAACATAAGAAACTTTGGCCTCAGAAACAAACTGAGGGTCTTGGAAGAGAGGGGAGTGGGGGTATGGGAGACCCTGGTGGTGGGTACTGAGGGCACATATTGCATGGAGCACTGGGTGTGGGGCATAAACAATGAATCCTGGAACACTGAAAAAATAAAATAATGTAATTTTAAAAATGTGTCTCTTGAGGCAAAGGAAATAAAAGCAAAAATAAACTACTGGGACTTATTCAAAGTAAAAAGCTTCTGCTACATGCACCTTGATATTTACTGCAACATTACTTACAGTAGCCAAACAATGGAAGTAGCTCAAGTGACCTTGTATAGATGAGTGGATAAAGAAGATGTGGTATATATAAAATGGAATATTACTCAGGCATAAAAATAATGAAGTCTTGCCATTTGCAACAACATGGATAGAGCTAAAGAATATAATGTTAAGTGAAATAAGTCAGTCAAAGACAAATACCATATGATCTCACTTACGTGTGGAATTCAAAAACAAAACAAAGGAAATGAGAGAGAGAGCAAGCGAGAAAGAGACAAACCAAAACAAGCTCTTAACTATAGAGAACAAACTGATACCAGAGGGGAGATGGGTGGGAGATGAGGGAAATAGGGGATGGGTTACACTTATGTACCTAAAGAATACACTTATCATGGTGAAAAATAAAATAAAGTAAAATGATTTTTAAAAAGAAAGAACATGTTCTAAACTGGGCAGAAACCCCAACAGGTGTCCGATACAAGCCCCTAGCATATATCCTAAGTTATGATGCAAAATTAAGATATTTACAAACATTTATTAAGCTTCAGTAGAGAGGTAGGCCTTCATACATCAATAGGGTAGTCCTGTAGGCCACAGTTCATGCTAGAGTCATCTCTAGAAAGCATATATATTTAGAATACAGGGATAAAGATGAAACCCTGGAGGAAAAGTAATGAAAAGAAGCTGAGTATAGATATGAGAAGCTCTGAAACATACCAAGAGAAATCAGTTAATTTGATAATAAAAAAAGAGAGGGAAAACTATGAAAATTATGATGGAAAATTTAGAGTATCACATATGGTTTGAAACACAGCTGGTGGGTACCATAAGGTCTGGAAAGTACCTCCTAGTGTTTATTAATTTGGAGACTATGTGCTACTTTTCAAGAACAATTTCAATAAGAGAATACTAAAATCAGTTTATAGGGAATTAAGGACTGAAGGGAAAATAAGAAAGTGGAAGTGTATGGTAGGCTACACTATACAGCCTTCTCTATCAAAGCCTGGCTTCTGTATACATCCAGTTCATCTTACAAATATAAAGAAAGAAAGTTTTAAGTACTTGGAGTAAAGAAAAGGGTAATGGAAGATAAATGTTTTGGTTTAAGTAAACTATTCAGAAAATTTCTTCTTTATTGAATTTATATTGTACTGGATGTTTAGAAGTTTTATTGGTTTGTGGTTATAGAGACCCAAGGAGACCCTTAGCCTGGACAGTTGATGTCTGTATCTATTGATCCCAAACAGTTAAGTGTGGCTTAGTGTCTCTGTACCAATGCTAGAAGACAATTTCAAAATCAGACTGCCTTTGATGTAAAATGGTGAATTTGAGTATATTTTAATATTTAGATTCTGCACATTTAACTTCATCAAAAATTATGCTCGCTCTTCAAATAAACGCATGAACCAGGCCCAAAGGACAAATGTTCTGTGTGTACTGTCTCTGGTCCACATGATAATTCTGCCAGGTTGCTTTGATAGGCAAGTCATCAAGAAATCATGTTAATTCAATCAAAAAGAATCAGGATAGTGACAAAGGAAATAAAAAAAAACAAGAAGGAACCATACGTCAGGCATTTTATTCTTACTAGCTCTTCATCAGTAACCTACAAGGGTTTTCATTTTGAGATTGAGAAAAAAATATAAGGCTTAATGTGGTAGTAGTTTACTCAGGAGTCCAAATATACTAAGTAACAGAACCTGGATATGAACCTACAGCTTCTTCTTTTTTTTTTTTTTTTAAGATTTTATTTATTTGACAGAGAAAAACACAGTCAGAGAGGGAACACAAGCAGGGGACTTAGAGAGGGAGAAGCAGGCCTCCCGTGGAGCAGGGAGCCCGATGTGGGGTTCAATCCTGGGTCTCCAGGATCATGACCTGAGCCGAAGCAGTCACTTAACCAACTGAGCCACCCAGGCGCCCTGAATCTACAGCTTCTGACATTCAGGTCAGCATACTTCAAAGAAAATAAGAAGAACATCAAAGAGTCTTTTAATAAATTACTTAAGTTCCTGTTCCACTTTTTAAAAACTAAACATTTATGTTTACAGGAAAGTTCTGACATAATCTGAGCAAAAGGCATCTGTAAGGAAGTAAAATACTGAATTCTATAAAAAGAAACTGGCCTATGCTATAATGAGGTCATCTATAGATTTATGTCCTTGTTTATAATGAGTGTGGTATCGATATAGATTTATCATTTCTTCAAGAAAAGAAACTCGAGGTTCTACTCACCCACCTAAATAACAAACTATATATGGTAAACAGAGGTTTGGTGACAGATTTGCAAGGTCAAAAATGTCAAGGTTATTTTACTGCCTGAAAAAAGACCTAGTGCAGATGATTTGGGAACATTGTGGTGTCGGGGTGTGTGTGTGTGTGTGTGTGTGTGTGTGTGTGTGTGTGTGTGTTTCTGGTTCTGAAATAAGCAGGAGAAAAATTTAATTATGATACATTGTCATTCTTGTATGATATATGTTGATGACATTTTATTAAAGGCATAGTTTTTACACAAACAAAAACAAAGAAAGTATTTCCCATGCATCAAGTTCTCTTCTGATAGCCACTGAGATCATTTTGCTCATGAACTTGATATTTTACTTAGCTTAAAGGTATCAAGTATATGTTTATATTTCTCTGGAGTTGGAAATTGTGGCTTCTATGATACTAATGGATAAGAAGAAATAACATTCTAAGAGTGGCATGCAGACTAATAATATCTAACTATCACTAGAGTTGCCACATCTACAAATTTATGCAGGAGTACCATCAGAGATAACAGGCTCTCTAAGACATTAGAATCATGTAATTTCCCATTTTCAAAATAATTTACAAACCACACCTCAAGTAAAAAGAAAAAAAGAAGGCAAGAAAAGTCCTGTGTAATTTCAGGTACGCAACCTGATATAAAAAGTAGATCTCATATAAAATGGCTCAAACACAATAGAGGTTACTTTCTTATGTTAACAGTTCACTAGTGGTGCCAGCTTGCTAGTGGAAGGTGGATTATTGTGCTATGGGGTTCTTTGCAACGCAGTCTTTTAGAGACCCAGGCTGATGGAAGTACTATTACTCAATGCATAGTTCCAATGCCACCCTACATGTCAGCAGCCCAATAGTGAAAGGGAAAAGATTGTGGAAGATCACACATGGGGATTTTAATTGGCCGGGACTGGGAGTGGCCTACAGAGGCATGATGATTCTCTTTAGGACGCACACTCACTACCTCTCATTGCCTCCAAGGTCAGTATTGCACACTTGGAAAGATTCAAGGCCTAAAGGAGTGGCAGAATTTTCTCAAGTTATGTGAACAGAATTTTGGAGAGCATGTATGCGATGAGATTCTAAGTAGTTTAGAACAAGATGGAAGAGTCATAACAAGGTGGTCAATTCATAAGATGACATCAGGTTTATTTACTAACAAGAGGGCACATTCTCAGGATTCGGAATTTAATATGTTGACTCATGCATGTTGAAGTATCATGTACCTTCTACTAGGTTGATTAATTGAGGCCAGAACTCAATGGTGTCCTGCAGCAAGTGATAGAGAAATGTTGGCAATGCTGAATTTCTCTGGCATATTTTGGATAAAGGAAGTATAAAAGACGCAGAAAGATGAAAATCAACCTATTACATGCCAACTATAAAGCCACCTTAAACAAATATCCTAGAATATGGACTCAGAATATTTCGCTCATCAACATATTAAGAAATTGTAAGTATAGATACTAGTATCTTTGAAAAACTATGTATTAATTATAAGCCAGATATGGTACTGGGGGATGCCTAAAAGAAATTCGGCTCTTGAATTTGAAGAGGAATACTGGAATCCTGAGCTGGTAGAATCAAAGTGGTAATAACTTAATATTCAGATGATGTGGGTGAAGGTATAATAAACCTCAGAGGTAGAGGTGTTTTGAACACAATGATCTATAATAATGACACTATTTATTCATGTAGCACGAATTAGAGTAGACCTTCATTATCTTATCTCAGGGTTATGTCACTATGCCTGCTTAATGTTATATATTATTCAGACATCCATTCATCATCTTAAATCTCCCAGAATATCATAGTTGTCCATTATATTGACAATTTTATGCTACCCGGACTTGTTGAGCAGAAAATAGTAAGCATCCCTAAATTCCTGATGAAACATATGCCCAACAGAATATGAGAATAAGGGCAAGAGTTCAGTGGCCTAAACATTAGTGAAATATCTAGTTCTAATGGTTTGTGGACACATCCAGGTATGCCCTCTAATGGGAGAGATAAGTTTTAAGTTGCTCTTTCTCACATATCCCACCTCAAGGAAAGAGGCACACTGCTTGGATTCTTTGGATAGAGGAGGCCACAATGAACACATTTGGATGTTCTTTTCAAACCTGCTTATTAAGTGATCCATAAGACTGCCACTTTGGGTGGGACTTGGATAAAAAAAAAAAAAAGACTTTCCAGCAAGTTGTGGATATGTTATAAACTGCCTTTCCACTTGGATCTTATGAGCTATAGACTCATTGGTATCAGAAGTGTCTATAGTAGAAGAGATTCTGAATGGAACCTCTAACAATACCCAATAGAATAATCACAGTACAAGTGTCTACAACTTGAGTGTAAGGCCAGGCCTACTTTTAACTACTATTTAAAAGATAACTAATTCCATTTAAAAGGTAACACCCAGAAGAGAGAGGGGAAGATGGTGGCAGAATAGGAGAACCCTAGGCCTGTCTTTTTCCATGCTTGGAATGCTCTTCCCAGTTACATTTCTTTAATCCCAACACAGCGGGGCCCTCCCCTAGAAGACCTGTCCAAACCCCACCAAAAAAAGCATATCTTGACTCAGGAGTTTTGTGAAGCCTCGGTTCTGGTGGCTGCACCAATATGCCTCATTTCACAAAAAGACCAGAGCACACCTAGTTACAATGTCACTTTTGGGCCGGGTATCAAACACTGCCCAGAGCAAGCAAGGAGAGTCTCTGCAGACAACTGTCCTGAAGAATAAAGCAGTGAGGACACAATAGCAGAGCCTACTCTGCACACACTGGAGACATTCCCTGAAGCACCAGGCCTAGAGAACAGGGGTACTACACTGCAGGGCACTATATGACTTTCTTCATAAAGCCATTACCCTCAAAAACAGATACAGCTGACTTTCCTAACACAGAGAAAAAGGGTCAGAGACTTAGACAAAATGAAAAGACAGGAATTTGTCCCAAATGAAAAAATAGGACAAGGCCACAGAGAGAGAACTAAAAGAAACAGATCTAAGTAACATGCCTGGTTGAGAATTTGAAGCAATGATCATATGGATACCTACTGGACTTGAAAAGAGTGGAGGACATCAGACACTATTGACATGGACATAAGGAATAAGATAGCACAGATAAAGGGCTCAAGAAATGAAATGATAAACATGCTTGATAGAATGAACAGATAATAACCTAGAAGACAGAGTAATGGAAGATAATCCAGCTGAACAGAAAAGAAAAAAAAAAGAAATAGAAAATTTGGCTAATTACCAAAGAAACTGAGTCAGTAATCAAAAAATTCCCACAAACAAAAGCCCAGGGCCAGATTACTTCATAGTCAAATTCTACCAAACTTTTAATGAAAAGGTAATACCTATTATTTTCAAACTATTCCAGAAAATAGAAGAGGAAAGAAAACTTCCAAATTCATTGTATGAGTCTAGCATTTTCCTGATACTGAGACCAGATAAAAACAACACATAAAAAGAGAACTATAGGCCAATATCTCTGATGAACACAGATAAAAATCCTCAACAAAATATTAGCAATTTGAATCCAACAGTACATTAAAAAAATCATATACCATGCTCAAGTAGAATTTCTACCTGGGATGAAGGGTAGTTCAATATTCACAAATCAATCAATGTGATGCATCAGCAAAGAGAAAGGATAAGAACTATACAATCATTTCAATAGACATGGAAAAAGCATGTGACAATGCACAATGTTCATTCGTGATAAAACCCTCAACAAAGTATGTTTAGAGGGAATTGACTTCAACATAATAAAGGCCATAGATGAAAAACCCACAGCTAATATCATCCTCAATGGAGAAAAACTGAGAGCCTTTCATGTAAGGTCAGGAACAAGACAAGGATGTTAATTCTTACTTTTTCCCAGAGGTTCATCCAATCAAAGAGTAAAAGAAATATGTAGTCTTAATATCTACTCTGTCTTCTCACTTTTTACTTTACCATGGCTAGGGTCTGGCTGTATTCCTGAAGGACACAACTTATACTAGGCAGCCTTCTTCTATGGCTAGATCTACTATCCACTTCTGGTAGCTTTTCCTTTGATGCTCAACATCCTGCTTTTGCCAGTTCCAGAATGCTTTAAATCCCCTGCACCGTTCCCTTAATCCTGCCCTACCTTCATAAATGCTATTTTTATTAAAATTCTTTAATTATTCCCTTTAAGTATGACATGTTTCCTATGAAGACCCTGAGTAAATAGTCACTCTCAAGGTAAGACATAAAGGACAAGAAGAACTCAGCCAAGTAAAAGGACAAAAGAGAAATGTTCCAGGCAGAGAAAATAGCAAGTATAAAGGCTGCAAGAGATAAGTTTGTATTTTTTTTGCAACAGAAGGAAGGCCACTGTGGTTGGACAGAGTCAGAGAGGCATCTGAAACTCTGGGAAACATCAATATTTGAAAGATGAGCTGAGAAACTTGAGTCTGTGTTTGAGAATAAGAAAAAATAATCTGAAAGGTAGCAGAAAAAAAGTGTTGTAATAGCAGAAGAGAGTGTGTATCACAAAGATGGATGTGCTTAACAAGCCAACCGCCCCGGAAGGATCCTTAGGATAGAAAAACACACTACCTATTGAATTTGACATTATGAAGATCACAGGAAATCTTAACATTAAAAATGATCTTGGTAGAGTAGTTGAAGAATAATTCAGGATACTGTAGATTGAGGAGTGACATGAACAATAAGAAAGAAATAATATGAACAGAATTCTTTCTCACAAAGCTTGTTTGTAAATGGAAATAAATATGGATATGGATATAGCAAAAAGTAGCACAAGAAGGGGAATGTTCTAGAGAAACGTCTTTGTTTTGTGCGTGTGTGTGTGTGTGTGTGTGTGTGTGTGTGTTTAGGTAGAACAAACTCAGGTGTGTTTATTGCCTCTGGAAAAGAGGCAGTAGCAGCAGAGGAGCAGTTAAGTTATAGAGATAAAAACCAAGGAGTAAGTTATGAAATTTTCCAAGTAAAAGGAAAATATGAGATAAAGACCAGAGATAGAGATATTCCCTTTGACAGGAGTAGGATATCTAAACTACTGGGACTGGTAAGAGGAAAGTACAGGAGCATACATAAAAGATTGAGTGGATAATGAGAGTAGTGGGCCATAGTAATCTTTTTAAGAGCAAGAAAAGCAGCATAATGGTAGGTTTCTACAACATTTTGATTCCACAAAATTTATTTATTTTAAAGATTTATTTATTTTTAGAGAGAGAGAAAGAGAGCGAGCAGGGGGAGAGGAAGAGGAAGAGGATCCCAAGCAGACTTCCTACAGAGTGTGGAGCCAGATGTAGAGCTCAGTCTCACAACCCTGAGATCATGACCTGAGCTGAAATCAGAAGTCCTCTACTTAACTGACTGAGCCACCCAGGCACCCCTATTCCATAAAATGTATTCAGCCTTTCCTATATCTGAGTTTTTCCCAGTGCCAAAATACATGAATGATCATAAGTAGACAAATGCCTTGATCTCATGAAATTTACATACTGGTGGGGGAAGGCAGACAATAAACAAATAAATAATAGAACAGGTATAGATAAGAGCTAAGAAGAAAAGTAAAGCATAGTAATGACAAGAGGACTGTTGGAAGATAATACTAATTTAATTAGGTTAGAAAAAAAAAAAAAAAAGGTCTCTCTCATGGGTTGACATTTGAGAAGAGACCTGAGTGAAGTTCGGGAACAAGGAGATGAGTTTTCCCACTCACAAGATACAGCAATAAAAAAGACCCTGAAATGGGAATGTTCTTTGAGAGTTTAGAAACAGGGACTGGGCTCACGTGAAACAGAGTAAGTGTGGGAAGAGGGCTAGAAATTATCAAAGAGTTTGGAGAAGTGAGCAGGGCTTTTTCATGTGAGTTTTTGAGAGGAAATGTCAAAATTTGAAATAGCTATTATGGGAAATGAAATAACAACTTGACTTGGGACAAATTAAAACATTGACAAACAGCACCAAAAGTCCAGTCGAGGTTACAGACTACAGATTTTTAATGATGCCAAACTAGGACATTGTTTAAGAGCAGAAAAAGCTTAGATCAGCCCAAAGCTAGAGCTCTATATTGTGTAAGAACAGGAAAAAAAAGAAGGCAAGAGATTTGAGAATAGTGTCAAAGGAGTAATTTAAGTAATGGACTATTGGGCATGTAAGCAAGAGAATAAAGTTAAAAAAGATCACATAGTTTGGGAAAAAATGAAATTGGATACAGTTGAAGAGTAAGTGTATAGGGAAAAGAAAAATGATAAAGCCCGATTTGTGGTCAGAGACAGATATTGATTATTAAGAAGTAGGCAATACATAAAGACACTATATGACCCAACAATAGCATTCTTGAGTTAGATATCCAAGAGAAATGAAAACATGCATCTACAGAAACTGTACATAAATATTTACAGCAGCAATATCAATGACAGCCTAAGGCAAAACAACTCAAATATCTATTAATGGACAAGTGAATAAACAAAATGTGGTATATCAATACGATGGGATAATATTTGGCCATAAAAAGTGTGAAGCATTGATACATGTTACAGCATGTATGAACCTTGAAAACATTCTACTAAGAGAATGATTCACATTCCCTGTGAATGAGGGAAGTCCGGAATGGGGAAATTTATAAAGACAAGGTAGATTTGTGGTTTTGGAGGGCTGTGGGGTGGAGGAATGGTATGTATAGCATGATGGCTAAAGAGCATGTGGTTACTTCTAAAGGTGATTAAAATGTTCCAAAGTTGACTGTGGTGATGGTTACATATCCTGCGAATATACCAAAAGTGAATTGTACACTTTAAGTGGGAAAATTTTATGTTTATATAAATTATAGCTCAATAAAACTGTTAATAAAAAGGAAGTAGGCAATGGGTGGGTCCATCATGAAGACATGAGTGGGCTTCTAAAGTAGGATGAAAATGGACATAAAGAAACTTGAAAACTAAGATACTGAATGAGATCTATATGGATATTGACAGAGGATGATGATGGAATTAGAAGTAGAGATACATATGGAGTTAGATCCCAAAGTTCTTAGTGAATGCAGGTGAGTCAGTAGGATATCAACAGATATGAGTGATAAGCAGAAAGGGTGATGGTTAACTATATTTCATTGAATTACAAGTGGTACTTGTTTGTATCTTTGTTAAAATTTTTTAAAAAGCATATGGTTTGGATAGGTCAATAAAAATGATAAGAATGCCTAGGGCCTTGCATAGGCCGAGAGTGTGATAACAAACGGCCTCCAGCTGAGAGAGCTGCAAGGTCTCAAATGTTCCCTGGTTCAATTAATCCAAGGATAAACCGAGGGCATTTTGTAAAGATATTTAGGTTGTTTTGGGGGAATTTTATTTAGGTTGTTTGGGGGGATTTTTTCCTTAATGTTTTTCTCTCCTTTTTAGGTCCTTGAACAACAACAAAAGTTGCAAAAGCTGCAAAGAATTGAGCACAGGGGCGCCTGGGTGGCTCAGTTGGTTAAGCGACTGCCTTTGGCTCAGGTCATGATCCGGGGGACCCAGGATGGAGCCCCACATCGGGCTCCCTGTTTGGCGGGAAGCCTGATTCTCCCTCTCTCACTCCCCCTGCTGTGTTTCCTCTCTAGCTGTGTTTCTCTCTGTCAAATAAATAAATAAAATCTTAAAAAAAAAAAAAAGGATTGAGCACAGAGGAAAATAATGGAACAATAATTTGGGGTTAAGAAAGAAAGACTGAACTTATTAGAGAAGACAAAATATGGCAGTAACTTTTATTTTGAATAGTGCCAAAGGATGACATGATGAGAGGAATGAAGAGATTCACTGGTTTTTCAATACCTTGAAGTTTCAATAGCTTGAAACGGACAGACTAGATAATGCTTCATGCCTGTGGAATGGCTAAGCCAGAGCTATGTTTCAGCAACTGCCTTGTACCTGGACAGACTTCTGATTAATGAAAAAAATGTGCTATGTACTAGGCCATTAACGGGGATATAAACATAAATAAAACACAGTTTTGTATTTAAAGAGTCCTTTGGTTATTATAGAAAAATAAATGCGGAATATTCATAACCTGAATTAATAAGAAGTAATGGAAAAATTTAGAATAACTTTCCAAAAATTTTAAGTTCTACTTTACATTCAATGAAATGCACAGATCTTAAGTGTATAGCTTGTTCAATTTGACAAATGAGTACACTACGGAACCCACACCCTTATCAAATTAGAATATTACCATCACCCCAGAAAATTCCCTCACACCTCTTTCCAGTAAGTCCTCTGCCTCATTTCCCAGAAGCAACTCCATTCATCTGATTTCTTTTATCATAGATTATTGTTTATTCTAAGCTTCTTATAAATGGAATAAATAATAACAATATAATAAATTATATTATATATATAACAATATAATAAATTATATTGTTATTATTTAGTATGTAAATAATATACTACTTTGCTTTTGGTATCTTTTACTCAACATAATATTTTTGAGATTAATCCATGTTTCTGTGTGTACCAGTTCATTTCTTTTTACTGTTGTATTGTACAAATATATCACAGTTTACTAATCATTGTTCTCCTGTTGATGGATACCTGGGTTTTTCCTACTTAGGGGCTACTACAAATGAACTAACATTCTAGAGCAAAGCTTTTGTGGATAGACGTTTCCAGTCTTCTTAGATAAATCCCTAGGAGTACAGTTGCTGAGTCCTAGGGTACATATACATGTTTAAGTTTTTGAGAAATTGCCAAACCATTTTCCAAAGTGATTGTACCATTTTAGACTCCAGCCACCTATGTATGAGCATTCTAAATGCTCCACATCCTTTAAAACATTTGGTATTGTCTATTTTATTTCAATTTGTGTTTTAATTTGCATTTCTTTGAGAATTAATGATGTTGAAGACTTTTTAATGTGCTTGTTAGTCATTCATGTGTCATTTTCATTAGATGTTTGCTCAAGTATTTTGTCCATTCTTTATACAATTAATGCATGGAGAGCCATAAGCCAAGGTGGGGACCTGATGTCGGATCTCTTTAACAAGCTGGTCATGAGGCCCTTTGTCAAATGTATTTGCTATAAATATCTTCTCCCAGTCTGTTATCTATTTTCTTAAAACTGTCTTTTGATTATAATGAAGTCCACTTTATGATTCCTTTACATTCTCTAAGAAATCTTAGCCTACTCACAGTTCAGAAAAATATTTTCCTGTGTTTAATTCTAGAAGTTTTATAACTTTAGCTTTTATTTATAGGTCTATAATCCATTTCAAATTAGTTTTTGAGTATGGAGTGAGGTAAAAGTTGAAGTGCTTTTTAAATTTGGATAATCCTTTTTTGAGCACCATTTGTGAAAAGATCTTCCACTTTTCACTGAATCACTCGGATGCTTTGTTGAAAATTATTTGATCATATATATGTGAATCTATTTCTAGATTCTATATTTTAATCTATTTATCTATTATTTTACTAATACTATGCTATCTTTACTACTGTAGCTTTTTTTTAACAAAGATTTTATTTATTTATTTGACAGAGAGAGAGAGATCACAAACAGAGAGGCAGGCAGAGAAAGAGGGGGAAGCAGACTCCCTGCTGAACAGAGAGCCCGATGTGGGACTTGATCCCAGGACCTTGAGATCATGACCTGAGCCGAAAGCAGAGGCTTAACCCTCTGAGCCATCCAGGTGCCCACTACTGTAGCTTTATAACATATCTTGAAGTCAGTTACCTTTAACTTTGTTAAAATATTTTATTTTGCTATTCTATGCTTTTTGTATTTCCAAATACATTTTAAAATCAGTTTGTCAATATTTTTTAAAAGCCCACAGGGAATACAGGTATTTGTGATTATACTGAATGCACACACCACACACACACACACACACACACACACACACACACACACAAATTTAGGGGAGAATAAACATTTTAACAA
Organism: Spilogale gracilis; assembly: GCA_004023965.1. Classification (NCBI taxonomy): domain Eukaryota; kingdom Metazoa; phylum Chordata; class Mammalia; order Carnivora; family Mephitidae; genus Spilogale; species Spilogale gracilis. The sequence goes on along the minus strand of PITA01021903.1, from coordinate 14,358 downwards.
TATTGAGTCTTCCAATTAATAAATATATTATCTTTTTCTATTTACTTGGGTCTTTTGA
>PITA01021903.1:0-14200 GCA_004023965.1 Spilogale gracilis | reverse complement strand
CTTTAAAAGCCCACAGGGAATACAGGTATTTGTGATTATACTGAATGCACACACCACACACACACACACACACACACACACACAAATTTAGGGGAGAATAAACATCTTAACAATATTGAGTCTTCCAATTAATAAATATATTATCTTTTTCTATTTACTTGGGTCTTTTGACATTTCTCTCAGCAGGTTTTATAGTTTTCAGTAAAGCAATACGCACGTTGTATAAAATTAATCCTTTACTATTTTGTGATTTCAATGCTATTGTAAATGGTATTTAAGTATTTTTAATTTCTAATTATTCACTCTCTAAGATATTTGAAAGGAAGACTTGGTGGGACTGAGAACTGTTGTGTCCAGGATTTGAGAGTGGGAGGCAACTGGAAATAGAGGATCAAATATAAGCCTGCACATCCTGGGAATCACAAAAATCTGCTGTTCAATTCTGAAAGAAAGAATTTGACTTAGGAGAATTTTTTTCTTTTTAAAATTACTTCCCTTCATCTGTTTTTGTGTGGTATAAATTCTTGGCAATAGCAAAGGATCCTTTTGTAATAACTGAGAGGAGCGATTCCTTCTATAGAAAATAATGATTGAACCTAAAATTCCACAAAACAACATTTCAAAATTGAGAAAATATTCAGACGCAATTCAACTAAGAATGGTTTCTGTATGCCAGACTGAACTGACTTGCCTGCTCCATTTACTCACAATGTAAGCCTGGATACCTGTGTTAAATATATTCATAATGCTCAGGGGCTTAGCCTAAAGGCAGAAAATTTTTAGCAAGCAGACTCTGACCGATGCCATGTCCTATTTTCAATGTGTATTTGTGCTCTCTATCACCTAATACTCCCAGTGATTTAGTACATCCTACAGAAAAAAATTTCACTTGAAAAGTCAGCACCATCCTCATTATAAACAATTGGAGCTGCGCTAAATGCTTTGGCAGGCAGAAATAAGCATAGAGATTTTATGTTCCTGAGTGTGATGAGTAATTTTTGCTAAATATAAATTTGGCCATGTTAAATCAATATGCTGAAATTCCAAGTATGAAGAACAGTTATCCTATTAATTGATCATGAGATTATACATTTTCCCAGAAAATTATGATCATCTTTATTGAGAACTCTGCTCTCTACAATTTGAATGACCTTTCGCCATGTCTGTTTTCTTTGGACAATGAAGTAAGACAGCAATTTATTCTACTCTCTAAATATGGGTTTAAAAAAAAGGCAGGAAATATAGGGTTAACAGATATGCTTTAAGACACACACAAAAAAGGTTTATAATAAGGCAAATAGATTTAGAGGAGGAATAAAAAAAGATGAGAAAATGCAAAAGGATGAGGAAAGCAAGGTAAGGTATTTTCTGAGTGAAATGGAATTTGCAGATTGTAAAATTCCATAAGCATGGCTATAGTGATGGAGCAAAAATCTTTATAAAACACATGGATATGTTATAATCCACACTCTCCTTTCTTTGCTGAATTAGTTCTGGTTCTGGCTGAACGAAAGGATCATATTAGAATTTTTTTTTAAAATCAGTCTTTTACTTTTTTATTTTTATTTTTTTAAAGATTTTATTTATTTATTTGACAGAGAGAAACACAGCCAGGGAGGGAACACAAGCAGGGGGAGTGAGAGAGGGAGAAGCAGGCTTCCCACTGAGCAGGAAGCCCAATGCGGGGCTCGATCCTGGGACTCCAGGATCATGACCTGAGCCGAAGGCAGTCGCCCAACCAACTGAGCCACTCAGGCGCCCCTAGAATTTTTTTTTTAAGATTTAATTTATTTTGAGAGAGAGAGCACACGAATGGGGGGAGGGTAGAAGGAGAAGGAGAGAGAATCTCAAGCAGACTCCATGCTGAGTGCAGAGATGAACATGTGGCTTGATCTCACGACCCTGAGATCATGACCTGAGTGGAAATCAAGAGTCAGACGCTTAACTGACTGAGCCATCCACGTGCCCCTCACATCGGAACTTTTTAAGAATTCAGTCTAGATAGGAGAGTCCTAGTTCTCTGTATATTTTAAAAGGTCCATCAATTAAATGAGTGCGATTTAAAGTTCTTGAGAATTATAGATATAAAACTATTGTAACTAGTTATAGACACAACCACTGGAAAAACTAAATACTGAACCAGTCAAAGTGAATTCTTCTAGTGTATGATTTTACAGGTAGAAGTAGTATAGGACAAGTGACTTAGCTTTTCAATTTCTACTCTATACAGTTTGATTTTTATAAACATGTGCACATATCTTTTAAAATAATTTTTAAAACCCAATAAAATGAAAAATAAAGTTTACCCGGTGACTGTGAAGAAGAGGGAGACTTGAGAAAGACTGCTTGAAGATGCAGTTTTAGAGGAATGAACGGGTCAAAATGACCCAAACATTCTGGCCACAGCAAACTTACTGCTAATTCACAAGCATACTCTCTCTCTACATTGATATTTAGCTCTAATGACCAGTATGCATATACCAGTTGTCTAAATATTTAAATATTTTCCTACCAATTGACAATATATCCCCCCCCCCGACATCTAGGACCCTCTGAGCCTACCCACTTTCCCAAAACTAAAAAGTTAATGCCATAAGGAGTATAGCGAGGGGTCTCCAAGACACTGCCCAAGACCTCTGGCTGATGTGTATTTGGACTAGTCTGTGTCTTTGGATGCTCAAATATATGACTGATATCCTTGGTTTCCTCTTAGCCCTGCAAGATGATGGTTAGTTAACTCAACAGTATATGCTAAGTCAAACTAAATTTTTCATTTCCTTAAAAAACATCAGGGGTTTGATTCTAGGACCCTAGGATTATGATCTGAGCCAAAGGCAGACACTTAACCAACTGTCCCTGCTCAATGGGGAGTCTGCTTCTCCTTCTCCCTCTGCCCCTGCTCCTATGCTCTCTCACTCACTCTCTCTGTCAAATACATAAAATTTAAGGAGTGCCTGGGTGGCTCAGCATTCCGCACCTGCCTTCCACTTGGATCATGATCCTGGAGTCCCAGGATCAAGCCCGCATCGGGCTTCCTGCTGGGAGGGAACCCTGCTTTTCCCTCTCTCACTTCCTTTGCTTGTGTTCTCTCTGTCGCTGTGTTTCTCTCTGTCAAAACAAAAAAAATTAAAAATCAGGGAAGTCTGCATACATTTAAAGCCAAAGTTTACACAGTTTTACGTTCTGGATGTACACAAAGAAAGAAAGGAATAAATGAACACATTAATGAATTTATTTAATGAACAATATGAAAAAAAACTTTCTGAGCTGGGGAAACCACATTTTCCCGAAATATTGGTATCCTAAAGTAAAACAAAAAGCAAGACAATGGTGGAGCCAGTTGTATTGACTGTGTTGTTAAAAGACTGAATCCTTTTTGTCTGTGAAGCCCAGTGCCAGGGGTCTATATAACAAATTGCTACTGTTTAAATCTTCGGAACCCTGCCAAAGAGAGCTTCATCGGTCTTCTACAATGCATAGCAAGAGTGGCTGCCAAATAGTCAGAGTGTCCCGGGGGATTTAGACATATATGCAGGCCCCAGCCCAGACTGCAAACTTGACTCCCCACCCCCACTGTATTATTGATCATGACTGAGAGCCATGATTTTTATAGGCTTTTACTTGGCCTTATAAAGTTAAGTTATAGAAAGACTAGCAGGCTCATGCCAACCCTGAAATATTTTCTTTTTTAGTCACAAGGGCAATTCCCAAAAAGATTTTATTCAGGCAGTTGGAGATACTTTGGAAGTATTAGTTCTTACCTTATAGCTAGTAACTAGTATTAGTTAGTACCTAGTTCTTTGGAAGTATTCCTGTGGTCGAATATAGCACTAATGGCTCTAGGGTACATCAGGTAACTAACTATAAGCAGGTCTATCTCAATTTCTTTGTCCACTAATGTTCATTTGCCATACCCTGTTGCTGTAAATTATATGTTTGTGAGGTTTCCTCGGCTAAGCTGTTAGCTCCTTAAGAGCTTAAGAAAATGTATATACACACACATATATTTATATTTATATCCACTGAAACTAGTATTGGTGTGTCTGGTACATAGGAGTTGGTCAATTAAACTTTCTAGAATGGAATAGAATGGAATGGGATGAGATGGAAATGAAAGGGAAGAGATAGGAAGGAATAATATCTGGAAAATTATTCAAATTTAGAAAATTATAATTAACTTTTTGCCTCTTGATTCTCTTAATGGGATAACATCTGTCATCTCTGTTTTTAACATTTCACTTTTTATTTATATTTTCATTTTTATTTTTTGAGAGACAGAAAGAGAGAAAGTGTGTGCACATGGAAAGTAGAGAGCGGCAGAGGAAGAAGGAGAGAATTTTAAGGAGCCCCGACACGGGGCTCATCTCACAACCCTGAGATCATAGCCTGAGCCAAAATCAAGAGTCAGATGCTTAACTAACTGAGCCACCCAGGAGCCCCTGGGGAAATATCTGTCATCTCTCTCTCATAGACAAAACATAATTTTATAAGAGTATCTTTTTTTAAAAGATTTTATTTATTTATTTGCTAGAGAAAGATCACAAGCAGGCAGAGAGGCAGGCAGAGAGAGAGGAGGAGGCAGGCTCCCTGCTGAGCAGAGAACCTGACACAGGCCTCGATCCCAGGACCCTGAGATCATGACCTGAGCCAAAGGCAGAGGCTTAACCTACTGAGTCACCCAGGCACCCAATATAGGAGCATCTTTTAAAAAACACCTAGAATCTTCTAGATAAAACATTTCATAGGCAGAATGGCCTCCCAAATATGTCCATGCCTTAATCCCTGGAATTTGTGAATAAATTACATGGCAAAAATACTTCAAGATGGGATTAAAGTTATGTGATTAAAGTATGCCTTTATAAAATTAAGGATTATCTATTTTGGCTAACTCTAATCACATGAGTCCTTAAAAGCAAAGGACATTATTTGGTTGAAATCAGAGAGATTCCAAGTATCAGAGAGACTGGACTGACCATGGCTGAAGGAGGCCACATGGAAAACATAGTGAAGGAATGTATGCAGCCTGTAGGAGCAAAAATCAGCTCCTGTCAGTTACAAACAACAACAACAACAATCAAACAGGAATTTCAGCCCTACAAACATAAAGAGCCAAATTAAGTCAGTAACTTGAATGAGCTTAGAAATGGTTTCTTCCATAGAAGACTTCAGTAAGAAACACAGCCCTATGGACGATTTGATCTTAGCCCAGTGAGATGTGTCAGCCTCATGGCACAAAGAAACTATGAGATAATGAATAGGTCTTGTTTTAAGCTGCATAAGTTTTGGCAATTTGTTATAACAGCAATAGAAAACTGAAATAATGTAGTAATTAATATAATTATCACATTTCTAAATAATTTGGGACTTAAAAGTTTAATTGCTCTTAATTTCACATAATTAGTGAAATAAGCAATTGTCATATTTTGGGTTCCTGTTTTATTAAAAATATGATTTATCAATACATTCACTCATTTGATAAGTATTTATTGACAGTCTATATGTCAGGCATGAGGAATGGTCTGTAAATTATAATATCAACACAGGTTATACCAATGACTTTAGGTAGAGAATTGGAAGCGATTAGATTACATAGTACTCAGATAGTTTGTCAATGAAAAAGGGAGGCATTACCTGCATTAACCAAACGTAGAAGCTAGGACTCACCATTTCATCTCTCTGGACATAGTTATCCCTTGCTAAAGTGAAGGCATGGCAATAAATCAGTATTTCCCAGTGTTCTACAGCATATTGGTACACCTGGCTATAGTAGGTAAGTATTGTGTTGGAGCTAGGGAAGAAGAAAACACCATTCAATGATCAGAAGAGGATTTTTATAGACTCTTTACCACTTGTCCCAATTACCTACCAGCATCTGCCTGCACAAACTCTACCATCCTACCTGTTACCATAAAGGAACTCTGTGCTGACAACTAAAGTCAGAATCATACTTATGCCTATAGGCAAATGCTCTAGCAAGTCTCCCTTCTACATCATCAGTTTTCACTCTCTTATGGATCACTGTCATAAGCATACAAGCATCACTATTTCTTCCTTCCTAAAAGAAAAAAAGGCATAAACTATCCTTTGCCCTACTTTCCTCCCACCTTTTTCTTTGAGTCCATTTGCAAAAAAATTCTACTTATCATCTTGAATTATCCCTCTTCTCATTTTCTCCTAAACACACTTCATAAGGTTTTTGACTCCACCATTCTTCTAAAATTGTATTTGTCAAGGTTACCAATGACTTCACATCACTAAAGCCAATGTTTAATTCTCAGTCCTCACCTTACTTGACCCGTCAGGAGCATATGACACAATTATCACTTCCATCTCCTTGATTTAATGTCGTCATTATCTGTCAGGATACCACATTCTCTTACTTTATCTCCTGTCCCCTTGCCTACTCCTCAGTGTTCTTTGCTGGATTTTCCCCCTTCTCCTCAGGCTCTTGTAATGCTGAAGATTTCAAGGCTTATTCTTCTGTCCATTTTGTTTTCTTATTACCACTATGGTGACCTCTTCATGTTTTAGATCTTTAAATATAATTAACATGTTGATTGCCTTCAAATTTGTATCTCCAGCTCAGACCTCCCTCTTGAACTACTGATTCATATATCTCTAACCTCCTTCCCAGCATCTCTATTGCTATGTCTATGCAAGATCATAAACCCCAAACTGAATTCTTAATCTTTTCCTAGAAAGCTGGCTCCACATATATATAGTCTTCCTATCTCAATCAATGGGAACACCTTCCTTTGAGTTCCTCAGGCTGAAAGCCTGGCAGATATCTTTGACACCTCTCGCACTCCATATATAATGTGTACATTCTCTTAGCTCTGTATGCAAAAATACCACTACTCTCACCATCTTCACCACTCTTCTAGTCAAAATTACAATGATCTCTCCTATGGATTACTGCAATGGACTCCTCGTGAGCTTCCTTGTTTCTGTCCTTGGAACTCTATAATCTATTCTCAATACAACGTTGTCTTTTTAGAACTTAAACAAATTTAAGTGACTTTTCTGGCCAAAACTGTGTTGTGGCTCCCCATTTCACTTAGAGAAAAAGCCAAAAGCCTTAAATGTCCCATAAGTATCTTCATAAGATATTCTCTCATCTCTTTCTCTCACGATTGTGCTCTTGCTTATTTGGCTTCAGCTACAGTGGCCCCCTCATTTTTGCCTGAACATTAGAACTGATCTTGCCTTAACATGGGTTGTTCTTTCTGGCTGAAATGCTATGTCCCAAGTATCTACCTATATAATTCCTTGCCTCTGTCAAGTCTTTGTTCAAATGCCATCTTCTTAATGAGGCCTTTTTTGACCATTCTATGAAATGCTGAATGAGGTCTGTTTCCCATCCGTGCACAAGGCCTCTTAATTTCCCTTATAGTCCTCTAAATTTTGCATGGCATGTATCATTTATACCATATTTTATAAATTACTTATTCTTATGTTTATTGTTTATTCCTTACCTCAGCTTTCCAAAGCATGTAAGCCCTGGGAGGACAGGTTGTCTGTTTTGACACTGATATATCCCAAGGACCTTTGGCAGAGCCTGCCACATAGCAGGCGCATAATAAATATTAGTTAATAATTGAAATATATGCTTAACATTAATTGGGTTTGTTTAATGAGAAATTTTTCAGTACCTTTAATATACCAATAAGATTTGAGAATCTCCCAATCAAATATACTATGCATGCTGTCCATATTTTTTAACCATAGAAATCATTTGTTACATAATGCCTATTAATATTTCATAAAACACCCACTTTGCAGTTTTAAGAAAAGCTAAATCAAATAATTTTTTAGGTCCCTTCATTTACAAAATGTGTAATTCCATTAGGAAATACTTTGCAACTTTAAATTGCTAGGCATGACCTCTCGGTGCTATTTGTTAATTGGTTTACTATATTTCCAAGTGGCATGTAAGGCCATCCAGTCAGAGATTTGAAGCAGATGAATTTTACCTTGACTGATCTCATTTGTAGACTTATTTTATTTCTGAAACCTGCAACATTCCAATGAGTTACAGAGTTTTCAGACCTGTTAGAGACCTTAGAGAGGATGACACACAGTCATGTCATGTTAAAAGTGAAGAAAATTAGTCAGCAAAGGGATTTTTTTCCTCGGCTCTCACGACTGGAGCCCCATAAAGCAGGTCCAATCAATATGACCCAATATGTCCAGGATAAATACAGTAGTGTATTATGTATTATGCCAAACTTACACATTTTTCACTTGTTCAATTATCACATGGTATACCAAAATCCTTTTCTGATCCCTTTCTCATATATATCTAACACACTCACCCTAATTATGACATTAATTACATATTAGCATCTCCTACTAGAGATATTATTTTTCTCTGAGTAATTTATAGCAACTTAGAAATGAAAAAAATCTCAGATTTCTGTAAGAATATATATCCTGATTAATTAATATAATCTTGCCAGTATATCATTTTTGAAGACATGTAATTATTTCTTCTATTTTTAAAAAGAAAAACAAAAAAATTCTCTTGGTCCTACTTCCCTCTCACTTTTTCTTTGATCTCACTTTCAGCAAAACTCCTTGGAAGAGTTTCTTTTGATACACTTTCTATATATCTGCTTGGTTCTAGCAGAATCTACATACCTTCTTTGGCTATCTCAGGTCCAGCAATTACTTCTCAAGATGCTGATCCTTTCAATTATTTGACTCATTTTCTAAACATTTGAGCTAACTTAGCTGAATGCATTCTTAACCCCAACTCCCAATATTTTAAGAGAATACCAGGGGAAAATGAAGGCAACCAGTACTTGTTATTGCTTCAAATTTGATTTCTCGTAGTACATTAATTTGTTCAAGATATGCTTTTGTTAATTATATTTATTTCCTATTTTGGTGAGATAGGTCAAGGGGATGAAAAGATACAAACTTCAGTTAAAAAATATATAAGTCATAGGGATGATGAGTATAGGGAGTATATCAGTGAAACTGTAATAACTATGGTGAGAATTTTGTAATGTATATAATTGTAAAAGCATGTTGTATAACTGAAACTAATGCAATATTGTATGTCAACTATACTTATACTAAAAAGAAAACCTAAAAACAAATGGAAATGCTGTTGAGCCTTTATTTGTTTTTTTAGAGGTCTGGGACATAGAGCTGAAAAGGTATCTATTTTTAAGGACTATATCATCTAGTGAAGAGGAAAAGAAAAATAAACAGCAAGAAACAAGCAGGTATCGCTAAATGCTATAATGAAGATAAAACAAGATGATATACTTGAAAGACCGGAGAAGCTGTTTGGATTAGGTAAACAGGGAAGACTAGAAAAGTGTCTTTAATGTGATCTAAATGGCAAGATAGCAAGTCTCTTAAAAGAGGTAAGGGAAAAGTTCTTTAGGAGAGAAGTTTCTTCAAAGGCCAAAAGTGGAACTAAACTTGGTGTCTTCAAATAAGAGAGGAAGGAAAGTGTGACTATAGCTTGTGAGTGAAGCAGGACACATGAGAAATGATGACAGTGGTCAGCAGAGGCCAGACCTGGAGGGCCTGGAGGCCAAAGGTAAGGGTTTGAATTTTACACTGAGTGAACTGGGAAACCACCAGGGACATAAATAATAAGCAGGTCAATGATATGGTCTGATTTCTTCTTTAAAAAAAGAAACTGTTCTGGCTTCTCTGTGCAGGATAACAAAGGGAAAAGGATAATAGGAAATTTGAGCAAGTGAAGTCTGTTCAGTGCACCTCTGTACCCAAGAGTTCCCTGAGTATGCCTAAGGCTTGAGTCTGAGCATAAGGAATTTTAACTTGTTTTGCTTTTGTCTAAAAACATTAAAAATTCATTTTGAAAAAAAAAGGATTTTCTTATAATGAACATAATAATGAGTAACTTTTTTATTTTTGAAAAGGAAGGATATAATGGTCTCTTTATTTTGGATATTAGGTTCTCCATGTACTTACTGTCACCATCAATACCAACTCTGGCCTCATAGTATAGACTTTAAGTTGCCCATGGATACAAGGCGCTCTGTGTACCTAGCCCTCCAAAATCCAACTTAATTTTATAACATGTTCTGAGCATCCTGGAAAGTTCTGAGGATACTCAAGTAAATAAAGTAAAGCTTATGCATTCAGGATTCAGTCATGGAGTGAAGACTGTAAACCAGTAACTGGCATAGAACATATGTTTTGGGAAACATTATAGGAAATAAATAACTCTGTATGGATTGTGGGAAGGGTGGAAAGATTGGGGAAGATTATTGTGAAAACAGGATATTTGAGCTCAGTAAACATAGGTGGAGAGAATGGAACCTTTACAGAAGGAATCGCAAAGCATGGAGACTAGGAGAAGGAAAGGAAAAGTGAACTGGGGTTAATCAGAGGGGGGATGAAGCATGAGAGACTGTGGACTCTGAGAAACAAACCGACGGTTTGGGAAGGGAGGGAGTTGGGGGGTTGGGTGTTGGGTAATAAGGAGGGCACGTATTGCATGGAGCACTGGGTGTGGTGCATAAACAATGAATCTTGGAACACTGAAAAAAATAAAATAAAACATAAATTCAAAAATAAAAATGTGAAGTGTGTAGGGAAATAAGTGATGGTGTGGAGCTCAGGCTCAGAACCATGTTTTACCATGCTAAAGAAAGTTAATTAAACTTCTGTAAATGTAAGTTAACAGTGAAATAAAGGTTCACGGTGTCTAAGATAGAAATTATTTCCTTCCTTCACTTTAGGATAGTTCATATATTGTTGCTGTAAAAATTGAGTTAATGTTTTCTTAGGAGAAACGTTTTAAATTACATTATCTTATTTCTTGCCACATGAGGAGTAAACTTCACATCAATCTCCCCTTTAATGTATCTTTTTTTTAAACTTATTAATATTGAATTCTGGTTTTACTTTTGAGTGTGACATCTTTATTGCTTTATATTTTCATCTTTTCAAGGCTGAAAATAAGAATAAGGCTGTTCTGGGTTATCTGGAATGTTGATGTTACTTGTAACTCTCTTCTATTTGGATTTGCTTCTGTAAAAGCCATTTATAGTTTATTGCCTCAGCAATCTTTGTCACAGGAAGAACTAATTTCTTTGAAAGGTTATGGTTTGAAAGATTCAAAATGATTGCTGCCTTGCCAATTTTAGTGTAATCATTCGTGTGTGTGTGTGTGTGTGTGTGTGTGCCAAAAATACATTTTGTAAATTATGGGATTCACAATCTTGGTCAACCCCTGAAGGATACACTGGTATTGAGATTCAAATTTTATGATTTTGCCAAAGACATTAAGAGCATTTTATGAAATAATTAAATTATTGCTAACCCAGAATGAACCTAAATTTATTTTCTGCTTCAAACATTTAAAAAATGCATATAAATATCACATGGCTGTGAATCTGTGCAATTTAAATCACCCCTTAATCAGTTTTGCTAAAAACAGAATCTAAGGAAAGAAGCTCTACATAGCTCATCTGCTACACAGGATTCTCATTCACATGGAGCTCCCTCTAAGGGCCAAATTAATTACTGCACCACAAAGCTTAGCCAATACAGGAAAGGGACTCCTGTGCTTGGCTCTGATTAAGCACTTCACATGCACATCCATTATCCTCACAGTAACACCACTAGGTTAAGCAAGACTTATTACTCTCCTCATTCAGGATATAAGAATACTGATTCTCACACAGTTTGCACATACTGATATCAAGGTTTAGATCTAGGGCTCTACAACTTTGAACCTCTCCACTAATATGCTCCTAGCAATGATGTTAATATCAAGATGAATGATTTCAGTGCACATAAACATTAGGAATAAATACAGCATGTTCTTCAGTCAGAAAAATATAGCTCAATGGAAGCAAAAGTTTCTGAGGTAAATGTAAATTATCATAAATTTTATATGCCAAGGTCTGTCTCAGCATTTTAACTTACATTATCTGCTTAGTTTTTTAAATACCCCTACAAGATAATCATTATAACCTTATTATTAAATGAGAAGTGTGAAGGTACAGAATTAATGTGTTCAAGGTTGTAGAGTGAATAATAGAAAAAATTGGAGATTCAAATACAAATCCCACTTACTCTAATGCTCGTGTTCTTTCCAGTACAAATTGGGTGAATTTTTGGTGATAAAGCTTTGTTTGCTGTTCAGTCTTTCCACTCTGTCCCCAAGTTGTTCATCAGTTAAGCTATTTTACAGTAACATGGAGGCCACTTGAAAAATACAGAAAATCCAGGAATATTTGCTTATAAGAATATATCTGTGGCAGGCAGAATAATAAAACACACCCCCACCCTACCAAAGATGTCCAAGTCCTAATCCCCTGAACTGGTGAATAGTTTACCTTACATAACAATAGGGAGTTTTCAGATATGACTAAGTTAAGGATTCTGAGATGGGAGATTAATTTGGACTATCCAGTTGGCCCAATGTAATCACAAAGTTTCACCTTAATTCAAAACTGATCATAAATATAAATGTAAAACCTAAGAACATAGATGAAATAAGTGAAGGGGATCAAGAGGTACAAACTTCCAGTTATATTATAATAATTTTGTATGGTGACCAATGGTAACTATACTTATCATGGTAAGCATACTATAATGTACATAACTGTCAAATCACTATGTTGTATACATGAAACTAATGTAATATTATGTTAACTATACATCAATTAAAAATTATAAAAATCTGCAACAATACAAAGGGAATAACATATTTTACCTGTGGTTAGGCAAAGATTTCTTAGATTCAACACCAAAAGTGTGATACATGAAAACAAATTGTTACATACTATACATTGAAAAATTGTAAGATAAATAGGCCTCGTGAAAGATGTCACACAAAATACATATGCTTCTATCTGTATAAGATTCTAGATATGCAAAATAACATATGATAATAGAAGGTAGATCAATAGGTGTCTAGAGATCAGGAGAGGATACAGGTAAAGATAAGAAGGAGGAATTACAATGGTCCATTAAGAAATTTTTGAAAGTGATAGACAAGTGCAGTATTTTCAATACTGTCATGATTTCACAGGTATGTATAAAAATACTGTAACATCAAATTGCATTTTAAATACATGAAGTTTATTTTATATCAGTTATGCCTCAGTAAAGCTATATGAAAATAAACCAATGTGATTCATCTCTTAAGAGAAAAACAAATCATCATTTCAAAATAGTTACAGAAAGAGCTTTTGACAAAATCTAACAACCATTCATGATAAAAAATCTCAGGAAACTTGGAAGGTTCTTGAATATAATAAGAAGTATCAAAGAAAACTTACAGCCAACATCACAATTAATGGTGAAATGTTAAGGAAAGGATGGATGCCTTATCTTACTGCTTCTATTCAACATTGAACTAGAATTTCTTAACCCATGTAATAAAGCAAGAATAAGAGAAGACATAAATATTGGAGAAGAATATGGTATGCTGTAATTACTCACAGACAACATGATGCCTATGAAATAGACAAAAGAAAATTCCTAGAAGTAATAAGTGAATGTAGTAAGGGGGAACTAGTATAAAAGTTTTGAGGTTTTTAATTTCTTTCCCGAAACAAGCTTTGTGTAATGGGTGGAGTGATAGGTTGAAGTATTTTTCTGTGTTCAGCACCTCTCCTTCAATTTCACAGGAGAAATATTCTTCCCTGCTGCTTTGATGGTGGACCTGACCACGTGAGTTGTTTGGGTTAATGAAATGTTGGCATTTCACATTATGGCATTTCATAATATGGGGAACAACTTAGGGATAGGAATGTACAGACTAAACACTGAGCAGAGCAGATGTGCATTTCACATAGCAGAAGCTTGAAATGTGTCTATACAGTTAGACTTGTTCCCTTGAGGGTCTGCGGTTAGCATGAGAAAAGCATGCTCACTTTGGCACACTATTCCTAGACAGAAAATAAGAGATAGTTGCAGAAGAGCTGGCCACTCAAGCTCTCACAGTCAGATCCAGCCTACATCAGACAATCTCAAGCCAACTTCTAGCTACATAAGTGAAATACATACTTAAGCCACTGAGATATTGTGGTTGTTATGCACTTAGATAAATAATAGACATTTTCCAGGTTATTTTCCTGACTAAATGTTAGAGACAATTTTAATATTCTCCAGAAATAAACCAGGCATTATCCTTATGGTGCTGGCAAAGAGACAAATATATATTGTAGAGTATAAGAATACAGTAGTTCTAAAAAAA
>PITA01021902.1:0-31700 GCA_004023965.1 Spilogale gracilis | reverse complement strand
GGGGCGACAGCCTGCCCACCGCACCCGGTTTCCACAGACCTGAGTACTCACTGTGACTAATTTTCCTTGGAGCAGTGCGCTCTAGTTTCATCTCACAAATCTAATGTAATTTTCATTTGGTTTAAAATATCTTTAAGCTTCTTTCAAAGTTTTTCTTTGACTCATGGGTAATACAGAAATATATTAATTTTAAAAATTTTTGAAATTTTCCAGCTACTGTTAATTTTTTGAAAAAAATATCATAAAGCAATCTGCATAGCCCACATGGGGCCATACTCAGGATCCCAAATCTCCCGATGAGCTGGCCAGGTGCCCTGGCTTGTTACCGGTTTCTGGGGTGGCTCTATTACGAACACCCTTTATGTGACTGCTATCCTCCCGTGCCTGCAGCTTAGTGGCCCAGAATTCGGTCTTCCTTACTGAATGGTCTACGAGCACTCAAGAGGAACACGTCTACCTTGGTTGTTGGGTGGAAGGGCCTACAGCGCTCATCCGGACGGTTGCCCACAGACTTCTGTCCCGAACCGACCACCCGAGTACTCGTTCCGTCCACTGCCAAGACAGGAATGCCGATGCCTCCGCTACAACTGCGATTGCCCATTTCTCCTTCCAATTCTGTTTTCTGCTCTAAAAACCTGAAATCCGCTCTCACGCCTCTCACTCCTCCAGCTCTCCTGCTTGGTGTGCTCGGCATCTGCGTGGTACACACGCCCGGCATGTGGCTCGAAGAGACAGGGAAGGAGTGGGGACCGGCTTCCAGGCAGCAGGAGGGAAGGGCGGCCGCTTCGGAGCGGGGCTCACGCGCGGCACCTTGCCAGCAGGCTTGCTCAGGAGCTCTCCCCCACGTGACAGGATGCCTGCACGCGCCTCACTCACAGCCCGAAGCCAGGCTGCCCACGCCCCATCCACACCCGTGAGAGCCAACGGCCACCTCAGCGAGCCCCGAAGCGCACCGGAGAGGGTGCAGCAACTTTCCCAGCGGGGTCCACACAGCAACACGGCCCGGCCGCCGGGCCCGCGGAGGCAGAGAAGCGCGTGCAGCCTCTCTGAGCCACCAAGCCTGCGGTGATGGGTCCCACGGCGGCCGGCTTCCTGTGTCTGGACGAGAAGCGGGGCCCCTCCGCACTGGCCGTCGCCGGGCGGGGCTGTCTCCTCCAGTCTGACCCTCCTCTTCATGGGTACGTGCAGAGCTGGACTGCTGCAGCCAGGTTTTGCTTTCTGCTCTGCTTTTTCGGTCTTTTCCTCGAGTAAGTGAACTCTCAGACTCGGAACCTTGGCTGGTGGCCCTGGGGCTTCCGAGCGCACGGCTGACGTCTGTGTCAGCCTCTGGCACATTGACTACAGCGCGTCTGAGTGGCTTTTCTCCATGTTTGTTGAGCCTTTCACCCTTTCCCGCGTCCTCTGAGCTGGGGAGGTCTGGCGTCTTGTTGGCTCCGGCACTTCCCTGGCCCCCGTGTCTGCACGTTGCCCTCCCCATCGTCCTGTCTCCCTGGACCTGCTGCCCAGCCCCCTTCCCGGGATCCCTCTCGGTGCTTTGGTCAAGTAATGCCACGTGTCCTGCCCTCGAGAGGCCGAGACTCTCCCCTCAGCTCCGGTGGGGCCTTCGGAGGTCGGCCTCCACCACGCTGCCCCTCTCGCGTCCGGCCCTGCGAGCGACACTCCCGGTTCCCGCCTTGCTGAGGGACCGTGCGCTCCTGCAGCCTGCGCACCTTCGTTAGCGCCCTCCATGCATTCATCAGTCACCTTAAATTTCCCGTCAGATACCTGCGGGTGCTGTCCCGAAGCTGCCCCGACCCGTCTGCCCCACAGGGGGACACTGTGTGTGGCCCTCAGGCGGCCAGCCAGGATTGAGGGCGCAGACTCCCCCAGAACGTGTGGCCTCGCCCACCCCCAGCACCCCCAGCGACGACCCAGCCAGAGCAGAACACACGGTACCTTTTGTGGGACGGCCAGATGCCCGGCGGGCAGCGCTTCATACTGAACATGTACACAGCGGCCTCCGCGGTGCTGAAGAGCCGGCAGAAGCACAGGAAGGAGCAGACGGCGACAGCGGACGCGGCTCTCCCGTCCTAGGACAGACGGCACAGGCCAGGCTCGCACGGCTGCACCCGCCCCAGTGCTCGGGTTCTTGCCCCGGGGGTGCGTTCCCTTCTCAGGTGCCCCCCCAAGGTGAAGGGCAGGGATGGGCAGCCTCACACGCACCGCGCAGTGCACGACACAGACATTCTTGTGGTCCTGCCGGAGCCATGAATGCATGTTCCTGCAAACGCTGTAGAGGCTGCGAAGGCTAGGGGCCCGTCTGGCCGCCCAGCCACACTCGGAGACCTGCGGGCGGAGGGCCTGGCTCAGCCTGGGTTCCCTGCACCGGCTGGGGGAGCAGGCACGGGGGGAGCCCCACCACGGGCACTGGCTCTGGACAGATGCCGCCAGGCCGCGACTCCCCACCTCTGTGCTCCAGGATGTGTACCAGCCTACAGAGACTTGGCAAAAAGACTCGAGAGTCTGCCCTCCCCCATGCTGGCTCAGTCTAAACACAGTGGCCATGTCTGTGCCCCCCGTGGCCCCCCGTGGCCTCACTGGTGAAGACCAACAAAGCACCGTCGCTTCGAGCGATCCTCAGGGCCCATACGAAGCCCATCTGACGGGAGTCCTCCAGAGAAGGCCCCCGCCCCGCCGTCTGCGGCTGGTCACCACACCCGACCCCCCCCGCCACCAACCAGAGCCCCGGGCTCCGCCTGCTGCCCCTGCGCTGCTGGGGGATGCACACGTGGGTCTGAGTCCAGGCCACCCACCCGGTTATGAAACTTGGAGGATCGGTACGTTCTCGGGGACAGGTTGTAGACCGCATAGTGTCCCGGGTGCCTGGAGTCCAGAAACAACCGTACGTCTTCTATGTTATTCTTGATAGCCGACTCCACGCCCTCCGCTGGGAATGACATCACTGAAAGAGAGCAGCCCACGTCAGTCACGGGGCAGTCCGCCGCTCGGGCCCTGGCTCCTCACCTCCCCGCAGCTGCTGAGTGCCCAGGACGATGGCTGCCACCTGGCCACCCCCTCCCACCCGCTGGGATCTTCGGACAGTGCCTTCTGGCACGGTGAGCTCGGCCGGATAGCCTGATGCACAGCAGGGTCTCTAAGTGTCTTGGTTCTGCTTTGGGTGTTTGGGGAACCGTCTTAAATGTGCTCTGCATCATGCCCCTCATGATCTCAGAGTTCCAGAAAGTTCCAGACCAGGGGGGTAAAGTGGGTCAACACTGGGACCATCCCCAGCAGGGCCTCGAGATACACTGGACAGACGGACAGGTGCCCAGGCCCCATCCTGGGCAAGTAGGTGGCTGCCCAGCGGGCACCCTCTCCTTCCTGAGCCATCGCACTCGCACGCCCTGCCCCCCATGAGCTATCCTCAGACAGGGAAGGAGGAGAAGCATGTCCTTACGGTTAACGGAGGCAGACGTACCAGCAATTCTGGATGTGATGTAAGAGATGTCCAAATCTCCCTTTGCATAACTGAAATTAACAAGAAGAGCTCTGGTTATCATGAGAAGTTTCTGCAGTTAAGTCACAAGAGCCTAAGTGGAGGGAGTCCTGCAGGGGCTCAGGCCGTGGCTCACGGGAACGTTGTACGAGTGAGGGCGCACCTGTCAGCGTCAGGCCTGCACGGCCAGAGCGGAGGCAGACGAGAAGTTAGAGACCGCAAGTGAAGGACAGGCCCAGACCCAGTACAGACTGGCTGCTCGTCTCCTCGAGAGGCGCAGGGCAGTGGGAGCCAGTGACCAAGACTCAAGACAGCACATCATGTCTGGCAAAAACGGAGTTCCAAGAGACAGAGAAGGCGTCAGAAGCAAGCAAGGCAGGGGTGTTGGCGCCACAGGACCGGGAGCTTAAGCAGCCATGACTCACACTCCAACGGCTCTGCCACGGCCGACAGCAGACGAGAACACGTGGGCAGTGCGGGCAGAGAGAGAGGTTCCAAGAAAGGACCAGAAAGAAATGCTGGAGGTAAAAACTGTGGCAGAAGTAAAGGATGCCTCTGACGGGCTCGTTAGACTGGAGGCGGCTGAGGAAGGGCTCTCTGAGGAGGAAGACCTACCAACAGAACCCTTGAAAAATGAGAGGCAAAGAGGACAAAACAGATCGAGAACAGTCTCCCAGGGTGTGTTACAGCCGCAAAGGTGCACCGCGCGCACGACGGGGAACACGAGACGCACAGGAGAGGAGGACGGCAGGAACCCGTGCGCCGCAGCGACGGAGAACTTGCCCGAACTGGGGCCACCCAGCGAAGCCCGGACCCAGGGCGCTCGGCGAGCACCAGGCAGGAGCAATCTGCAGGAACCACACCCGCAAGAAGAGCGCAAACTATGTAGTGCGGAGAGGAAAGACCCGCCAAGGAAAACCCGAAGTCCGCACCCTGTGAAATTACCCTCCAAAACGAGGAGAAGTAAAGATTTTGTCAGGCAAACGCTGACAGCATTTGTTGCCAGGAGACCTGCCTTGCGAGACATGTTAAAAGAAGTTCTCCAGAGAGAAGGGAAACACTTCGGTCAGAAACTCGGATCTACATGAAGAACAGAAGAACATCCAAGACAAAGTGAGGTTAAAAAAAAATGTATTTTTCTTATTCTTAGCTGATCTAATAGATGCCAGTGTGCTCGGAGTAACGGCAATGAGGCATCTGCCAGGCGGGTCCGCGCACGGCCTGCTGCGGGCTGCGGGCTGCGGGCCCGCGGGGAAGGAGGGCCGCGTCAGCTGGAAATGCGTGCCGCCAACGAGGAGCGGCCGGCAAAAAAAAAAGTTTTAAAAAAGAAGCAGCATAACAGGTAGGAAAGGAGAGAGCTGGGGCTCCTGTGAAGGCTCAGCCCCGAGCACAGAAGGCCGGGCGGCGCGTGGGGGTGAGGACACACACACCGGGCAGCCAGCCGCCGCGCGTGCCTGGGCTCCGCACGCGCCCATTACAAACACGGTCCAAGCCGAGCGCCTTCTAACAGCTCACCCCCCATCTGTCCCGTTAGCCGTCTCAGGCCTGATTCTCTCTCCGAAACCGACTGCACCTAACACGTACGGACCTTCTGTGAGTCCTAGGGCTCAGTCACACTCCCAATCAGGGTCGTACCTTTCTGGAAACCTGGAAGAAGTGTGTTTTGATGGATAGAGGGTTTTTAAAATTATGTTTACTAACCATTCATACCCATGGCTGGGGCAGTTTTATTACACCTCAGAAATCGACCTCACTGTGGTGTTGCAAAAATGCCCCGTTTTAATGTTCTCTAAAAAATTGCTGTTGATGGGGCGCCAGGATGACTTAGCTGGTTGGGCGGCTGCCTTCAGCTCGGGTCATGACCTTGGGGCCCTGGAGTCAAGTCCCACATCGGGCTCCCTGCTCCGCGGGGACCCTGCTTCTCCCTCTGCCTGCTCCTCCCCCTGCTTGTGGGCATGCGTGCTGTCAGATAAATAAAATCTTAGGAAAAAAAGAACTGCTGTTGACATGAGATCTTTAACCAATCGCATCAATGTTCTTGGCCGTTACTGGACAGACGCGAGCTTCCGTTCCCCACACAGAGGCCGTGGGCACAGCACTGCTCCGTAACCAGAGCCCTCGGGTTCACTGGCTTTCTACGAGTCCCACATAACCAACCACCTCACCTACATGGGCACCGCACTCACATCTGAGGAAAAGTGATGTACAACGGATTTATCCCCCATTTTTACTTTTTTAACACACTCCTGGCAATTCTGGGTAACTTATATACAAACTTCAAGATCAAAATCAATAGAAACACCAGTATTTTTCTTTATATTGCAATGAATTTACAGACTAATACCACCTTCAAAAATTAATTTTCCCGGGGCGCCTGGGGGGCTCAGTGGGTTAAAGCCTCTGCCTTCGGCTCAGGTCATGATCTCAGGGTCCTGGGATCCAAGCCTGCATCGGGCTCTCTGCTCAGTGGGGAGCCTGCTTCCTCCTCTCTCTCTGCCTGCTTCTCTGCCTGCCTGTGATCTCTGTCAAATAAATAAAATCTTTAAAAAATATTAATTTTCCCAAACATAAACAGCGTGAATTTCCCCACCCACACAGATCTAACGTAGATCTGACATCACAGCTTCCGCCAGACTCAGCTAAGCAGTGTGGGGCACCTTCTGCGCAGGGCAGCATGAGCTGCAGGGTCTGTCCCACTGGCTCCGGGCACAGCAGGGCCCAGAGGCGCCCTGAGAGGCCTCCACAGGCTCACTGCCCCTCGTGCCCGCTCTGACGGCAGCTGGCAGGCATCCAGAGGGCAGGAAAGGAGCCCTTGGACCTGGGCCAAGAGTCAGGCCTGTACAGACCAACTGCCTCTGAAACGATCATAAAGTGGATGAAATACAAGAGCCTCCTACGTGACCACTCAGGCACCTTGACAAACGGACTCTAGAATTCATTCCAAGAAACTGATGTGTAAGAACAGCTGATGCCGTTAAGCGACTGCCTTCGGCTCAGGTCATGATCCTGGAGACCCGGGATCGAGTCCCACCTCGGGCTCCCTGCTCGGCGGGAAGCCTGCTTCTCCCTTTCTCACTCCCCCTGCTTGTGTTCCCTCTCTGGCTGTGTTTCTCTCTGTCAGATAAATAAATACAATCTTAAAAAAAGAAAAAAAAAAAAGGAACAGCTGATATTGTGGGGAAGGTGGAAGGCGGCCCAGAGAAAGGACTGGAAGGCCGCCCAGCTGGGGCATCAGTGGAGCAGCTCTCTTGTTGGGGGGAAACTGGGGCAAGAAAAACCCCCAAAGTCAGGTCCAAGTGGATTAAAGATCCCTACGTACAACAACAAAACCAACAAAATTTTATTTACAACAGATTTAAATAACTGTTTTAAAACATATTTAAAATGTGCTGAAACGCTGGGCTAGGCCAACAGACCTAAGGAAAGCACAGACTCGCCACCCTTCAACTTACAACCCCTGCAGCCCGGGGGGCGTCCGGGGGCTCCGTCGGATTAGGGTCTGACTCTTGCTTTCGGCTCAGGTCACAATCGCAGGGGTGCGGGACGGAGCTCTGCACAGGGCTCGACACTCAGCAGGGAGTGTGCTTGAGGCTCTCGCTCTCCCTCTGCCCCTCCCCGCCTCCCCCTCCCTCGCACGCGCTCACTAACAAAACAGAAAGCACCCACTGGAGAACAAAACAAAGAAGCGACTGACAGAGAGAAAGTGACAATATTTACTTTTTTCATAAAAAGAACTAGGACACGAAACACACAATATAACGTTGGTAAAACAAAAACTCAGAAAAAGAGCAAAGGGTTAGAAGAGGAAAGCCAGAGGAAAGAAAGGCCTGTGAGCAGAGGCACACGTCCACAGCCCGTGGCTGCTCCTCCCACAAAGCCGGGAGCTGGGGCGCCTCGTCACTCTGGCTCCAGGACGGTGCGCACGCGGGAGGAAGCAACGGGAGAGCACACGTGCAGGCTCAGGCCCTGACCTCCAGCACACTGGCTCGTGTCCACAGGCGGACGGGCTGGGCATGGTGCACAGCCCTCCCAGGACTCCTGGGTCCACACGCCCTCCCGTGACGGCTCTGCCCACACCAGAGAGGGCTGTTCGGTGGCCCTGGCTAACAGTGACCGAGGCCTTCCCTGAGCCTCCTGCGGCCCGGGGAGCCTTGGTGAGGGTGCCAGCCCCCGGAGCACCTGAAGCTCACCGCGGACTGCAGCTGGAGGGCTCCTTCCGTGAGCGCAGCCAGCAGGCCCGGCAAGGGGCAGAGGTGTGCCTGCAGGCATGGATGTCGCGGCTGAGAAAGTGCTAGGACCCGGGCCTTCTGTGCTCCTTGTCCAGTGCTCCGCTTGTGTTCATGGGCTCGCTAAACAAAGCACCAGCGAGGTTCTGGGCAGAGTGCCCGGGAACCCGAGGCTGCTGATACGTGAGGCGTTTCCCCTCCAGCCCGGGTGCTTCCGACTCTCACACACTCACTGGCTCACGCTTCCCCAGGCCTAACCGCGGGCCCGCACAGAAGCCTGCTTGCCAGGCTGGTCCTTGGCTACGGCACGGCGATTTCAGGAGGGTCCTCGTCGTTCCCGGAACGGTAAGGGTGGCCGCCTGGGCCTGCACTGCTCGCACCAAGAGGTGCTTTACGCTTAGACCTGCCTTCCCCGGACAGTCTGCAGCCTGGGGCACGGCAGGCAGAAGATGCCTGGGACCAGCGCATCACAGGCCCCGGGTCCGGGTGGACGCGGCGCTTCCAGGTGGACGACGACACGTCACAGACGCTGCAGTGGCTCAGCCTGGAATCACAGGCGCCCCACGTGACTCCACACAGCGGGGAGACTCGGGAAGCGTGCCGGCTCCCCCAGATTCTGCACCGCACGCCTTTTCCTGGGGCTCAGAGGCAAATCGGTGCCGGGAGGACGACTCTACGCCAAGTCCTGGGCGTCCCTCAGCAAACCCCCAACCGCGGGTGCTTTTGGACCCTGGCACATGCCCTTTTTGTCCCGTTCTAGCAGCTCTCGATCCCTGGTCTATCCTCATCCACACTGGGATCCGGACGTGACGCAGGACGATGCCGAGCACCGTCCCTGCTCCGAGGGGCATCCGACGGGGTCTGCAGGCCGCCGTGCCCGAGCCACCTGTGGAACTCTGCTGTGCGGCCGTCAGGGTTATTTCCTCACGCTAACATTCCACCTGGGCTGTGAGTCGCACAAATCCCGACTCAGTCGTGCAATCCACAACACCGGGCTGCTGTCGCTAGCCTTCATGAGAGACAACTTCGCGGTCCTTTGTTTACGGAAACCGCATTCAAGCGCGGGGACAGACGCACCAGCATCCAGCCCTCCCCTCCAACCCCTCAGCAGCACAGGAGGCCGCGGGCACCCCCTCCGCACCCCCAGGGCTGGCAGCTGAGGCCTCAGGCAAGGTCCGTGTGGCCGCAGCCCGGTGTGTGCTCTGCCCCCGCGTCTTGCTGAGAAGCTGTGAAACCCTGGGGCTGCCTGAGAGACCCAGTGAGGAAGGGGGTCTGCCCCTAGTCCGTGTGTGTTCCTGAGAGCAGGGCTGGGTCGCTTCCTGCATGCCCCGGAATCCCCTGCTCATCACCCCCAGGGCACCCCGAGACCCTCCCGACTTCCCTGGCTGGGAGGAGAGGCAGAACAGGCCTGTGGTCCGCACACGGGGCAGGGGACGGTGGTGCGTGGTGCGAACCTCATGCAGCAGCCCGCAGCTCAGCACATTCCGCGAGGTCACCTGCCGTCAGAAGCGTGGGTGAAAGGCACACGCGGGAGGCGGCGAAGTCTGAGAGCCACAAGCAGCGCTGCCCGTCCTGTCCAGGCCCCCGGCTCGACCCCACCGGCCCCATAACCAGAACATGAGTCATAGCGGTCCAACCACTCAGCACTCCGGGGACCGGACCCTGGGGAGCCTGTGCCGAAGCACACAGACTCCCGCTCACAGGCTGTGGCCGGGGACGTCAGGGAGGGTCAGGGAGGGACGGCAGGGAGGGTCAGGGAGGGACGGCAGGGAGGGTCAGGGAGGGACGGCAGGGAGGGTCAGGGAGGCGCGCACGGATGCCCTGTCTGCTGAGACGTCGGGGGAAACCAAGTTCCTTCCCACTCCACGGCCACATCAGCGACGAGGACACGGTGCGACACAGCCCGACACAGCCCAGCGCTCACACGCGTGCCCAGACAGGCACCTCACACGGTGCACACGCTCGCGCCGCACGTGCTGGAGCCCCCCCCCGATTGTCAACAGTGCGCGCGCACAATGACCACCGCACAGAACGAGGGAAACGAGGCCACGCAGTCTCCACACTATCCAAGAAGCAAGGTGATCACAGAGGAACACACCTCCTGACCCTGGACCGAGATTCACGGCCTAGAGCCCACGGACCATCCCCCGAAACGGTCGGAACAGCGGGGCGGGGGGTGCCTCATGTGGACGCTGATGTCCCTGAGCTGGGGACCTGCGCCCACGAGGGCTGGGCGGCACGCTGCCTGGTGCTCCCGCGGAGCTCCCTATGAGAGCCGAGGGGCCTCCAGAGAAGCCGGCAAATGCAGGTCACACAGTCTGGCCACAGGCCAGCGTCCAGCACGACAGGACAGCCCTGGTCACGAACACGTGTGCCCCTGCGACAACTGGCTCACAGAGCCTCGATTCACCCACACACTCCAACCCATCCAGCCCCAGTAATTCAGTGTTTCAACTAAGCGGGGTGTACCCGTGAGGCATCCCTGGGGCCCTCCCGCTGCCCCACTCGCTCCACACCACAGAGGGGAAACCAACAGACGTGAGGTGTGTCGTCACAGCGCAAGGAGGCCACTGAGGCCGGGGGTGGGGGCTCATGGTCTCCGTGGCAAAGGTCCCCCGGGGGACGGGGGAGACAGCCCCACGGCACGAGGTGCTCGCAAGGGGCCTGGCGCCGGCCACGGCAGCGGTGGAATGGGCGGCCAAGGCCCTCACGGGGTGCAGAACCCAGCCCCAGGGCCTGTGGGGGAGCTGCGGACCGTGCAGACGGCACGTCGCCTCGGAGGCTGGGAAATCCCCACCACAGACAGCCACCAGGGCGCCCACACGCTGTGGCCTCACTCACTTGGCGACGGACTGGATGACCTTGGAGGACGTGTCCTTGAGGTTCGTGAAGAGGCGCTCCGTGCCCCCGCGCAGGATGTCCAGGAGCCCGCCGTACGTCTGCTCATACTCGGCCAGCGCCAGGCCTGCAAGCAGAGACGAGGCTCGGCCGGGGCTCCCGCAGGCCCGAGCGCCGAGAGGCAGGACCAGTGAGCAGTGGGGGAAGAACACAGAGCAGGCCCCGCAGCCGGGAGCCGGGCACACACAGGCCACACGGCTGGACCTCGGGCACCCCTGGGGCGGAAACGGCTCGCCCGCGGGGGGTGGGTGACCAGGACGGAGCCGGATGGCGGCAGGCGCCTGCGGACACGGCTGCCCGGCTGAGGACAGAGCAGCGAGGGACGCAGGGCGCCCAGGGTGCGGCTGTTGAAGGGGGCTCTGGTGCGAGAGGCCGGCGTGAACAGAGATGGGCAGGCTCCACGGACCGCAGCTGGGCCGTGACGGTCGTCTGCCCAGACCCTCCTGCAGCCTGCGCCTGACGCCACATGGCCGGGTCCCTGCGTGGGTGGGGCGCCGGCCGCTCTCGGACCATGGGGACTGCCCCCGAGATGTGGCCCACGTGGCCCACGATTACGCTGCCCTTCCCCAGTCACCAGCCCCGCCCTGCCGGGCACCGGCACTCGCCGGCGTGTGCAGTGAGCAGGCGCGTGGCAGGGTCTTATCTCGGTGCCTTGAGACCCTCCCGCCCCTGCCCGGTGAGGCAGCCCCACACACGGGACATGGAGAGAGGCGTCCAGGAGCGTCCGGGGCAGCACGGGAGAGCTGAAGGAGCCAGGACCTGGCTTCCACCCCTGAGCACAGAGGCAACGCGGCAGAGCAGCCTTCTAGAACTTTCCCAGGAACGGCCACACAGGAGTCAGGCCGAGGGTTCCTCTGGGGACACCGTCATGCCGGTGCTGGGCACCCAGCCCATCCTGGCTGAGGGGAGCACGGCTCGCTCAGCAGACGTGAGCTGAGTTGTGAGGAAAACCACGGGCCCCACACCTGCGACCACCAGAGCCGAGGCTGCACCCCCCAGATGAAGCCCCCACGCGGAGCCCTCCAGCCCCCCAGCTCCCTACTCCCCACCCACTCTCCTTCCAATGTGCTCGCCCTCCCGCTCACTGCCCTTCGAAGCGTGCTCCCATCCACGCGGCCCACAAGTGACTGAGGGAGGGGCCCCGGGCCACCGCGGGGCTGCAGACCGGGCCGGCACACGGAGGGCGGCGGTGCCCGCGTGGCCACCCCCCTCGCTCTCCCTCCGTGCCGCACAGCACCGGGGCTGTCCTGACGGTACAGGGAGAGGACAGCCGACGCTCAGGCTCTTCCCCAGCTCCCCGGGACCCCCAGTGCGCCAGTCCCACTGAGTTCTGGCAGCCCGAGGCCATCCAAGCCCGACGGTGATCCTGGGGACCCCAATCGTGTAGCCCACCCCTTGCCATCACACCAAAAGCCCTGTGAGAGCAGGACTCGGGTGCCCTGTATCCAGCGGGGACGCGGTAAGCCCAGGGGACAAGTGGTGGGCATGAGGTGGGGGGACTCACCTCCGCTGTAGCCGCCACTGCCAGAGCCCCCAGGAGGGGGTGGCCCTCGGGACGGGACAGCATTCCCGTAGCCTCCGTTCTGCTCGAGGAGCTGCAAGCGTGCAGAATACGAACAGTCAACCTCCACAGGTGCAGAAACCCCCGGCCAGGGGCACACGGTGCGCCCAGGCACGTCCACCACCCAGGCCACCCGCCTCGACCTGACTTCCTGAAACGCCAGGAGAAGCACCTCCCTGACTCAGAACGGCGCCCCGAACCGAAAGAGCACGCGGACGGGGGTGCTCTTCTGCGCACGCGCCTCGCAGCACCCAGGGAGCGGCTGGGTCTGCCCCTCTCTGCAAGTGCTCGCCGCTCGCCCACCGTGTGCCAGGCTCTGCGGTGACAGAGGACGGCAGGCCCTCGGGGGCACACGTGTGTCCTCCTCCTCGGTCGTCCGCTGCCCTCTGGCTGCCACAGCAGTGGGGCGGGGGCTGGGTCTTCCACGAGCAGAGCTCGAGACCAGTGCTGGCTGGGGCCTTGAGCCCTAAGCCCTCTAGGGAGTGATCGCGGCCCCACCGTGTGACGTCGGGACAGGGCGGGAAGCCCCCCAGGGGGCCGGCCTCAGCCCTCCTCAGCCTCCACACGCACCCACAAGTTACCTGGCACCGGGCTTTAGAATTTTTGGTGGGGTTTTACAAGGGAACACCATAGGGGTCCCGCCTTACTACAGCAAGCTCAGGAAACGAGGTCCGTGTATGCCGCCTCTTCCCGAGCACGATGAGACCTCGTCGTTCCCTGGGACCTGGCAGGCAGCGGACGCCCATCTCCTACAAATGCCTACAAACACCGCCCATGGCCACCCAGTGCTGGCGGCACACGTCTGTTAGACGGGCCAGGCCTTCCTGCAGATTCTCCATCGGCCTCACCGATCTCTGGAGGAAACAGAACGGCCCCCACCGGCACCCCATGCTCGCCTGGGCTCCCTGTAAACCCTGACGAACGGGCTCAGTATCTGAGGCTACGTTGTGAAGGATGTGTATGTGTTACGTGGTCTTTCAGAACTGTTTCCACAGCCTCCTACGTAACGCCGCAGGGCGCCCATGCTCATGGCGCTCCTCCGGCTGCTGGCCCCGTTCCCGTCCCTGCTCTCGGGGCTGTCTGCTGCGCGTGGCAGGCCGACTCTCACGGGGGGACCGCCTCACTGCGCGCTCCGCCCTGCGTGGCCCGGAGAAGAGCCCTCCGTGAGGGCTTCAATGCTTGCACTGCTGGTCCCGGGTCCCACAAGCACTGACGTCGGAACACGTGCAGCGGCCCGCCCCCCAGGGGCTGCGTGTGTCCGGCCTGTGCTGAGACCCCAGGGGCGCGCTCGCAGGCCGGCCCACTCACAGATCAGACAGCTCCCCACACCGCCGGCCTGCCCTCTGCCAGCTCTCCGAAGCAGACCCCCGTCCCCACCCAACGGCCTCCCCTGGCCTCCTCTTCCCCCGCCCGGTGTGACGACCCTCGCCTCCTGCCTGGGCCCCCAGGCCTGGGCACAAGCCCCTGGGATGTGGCTGAGCATCGCCCACCGGAGCCCCATGGTTTGCCGCCCCCACCGGGACCCCACAGGGCAGCAAACCTCTCCTCAGGTGGGAAGCTCCCTCAGGAGCCGTGTCTCCTGCCCCAGAGCAGGCAGAGCCGCTCACAGGCCCGTCCTGACCACGCCATCGCGGACACACCTGGCAGGAGTGATGGGAGACTTGGGGTTCACATTCCTACCTCAGTGATGGGAGACTTGGGGTTCACATTCCTGGCGGCAGCGATCTCCTGGAGCTGGTTGACCAGCTCTGTGATGGACAGCCGCTCCTCGGGGTTGACCTTCAGTGTGGCGCCTAGGGCACAAGCAGACCGGCTCGGGCCAGTGTCTGGGGACAGCAGCGTCCACTGGGCCCGCGCTCACGGACCCTGGAAGCTCCTCGCTCACTCACAGCAGATTTCACAAGGGAGTGAGTAAGATGTGACACAACAGGAAGCCCCAGGTGGCACACAGCTATCAGCATGGGCCACTCGGAGCACCGAGAATTCACAAGGGGGGGTCCTGGGAAAAGCCCCCATTAGGGGCCGCCACACAGCCGTGAGCGACAGGGGACAGACGGGCCCTAGAAGTGGCAGGAGGCGCGTCCTTCAAGGTCCCTGCATGCGGGACTTACGGATGAGGTCGTGGAACACGGAGTACCGGGTGTCATCAGGGGGGATGGAGAACTTCCCGTTGACGATCCGGAGTTTTGCTCCGTCCTCAAACGGATGCTGCCGGAAGCACAGCAGATACAAGATACAGCCCAAGGCCTGCGGGGAGGGCGGAGGTGAGGGGCGCGCAGGCAGTGCGGGGCGGAGGGCGAGCGGCCTGCCCGGGGTCTGGATCCACAGCCCAGGCCAGTCAAGACGGAGGCGGCCTGTGGCCGATGGAGCCACAGCCTGGTCTGAGTCCCCGGGACGGCCGCAGAGTCGGGACGGTGCTGCCCGCACACCCAGCCCCCTCCCCAGCCTCCTCAGGCGTGACGTGTTACTTCCTCACTGAAACGGACAGCTCTACGCGCCAGCATCCGGGGCCGGCAGGGCAGCCGCGGAAAGGACTGGCCGTGCCAGCGATGAGCTGCGGCAGCAGAAACGCGGGCAGCAAACGTGCGGGGTCCGGGGGTCGGCCCTTCCCCTGCTGCTTCCCCCCCGAGCGTGGGAAGACAGGGAGGCGGGGAACCCACGGGGCGGCGCCCACAGCCCTCCCGCTCGCACGCAGAACAAGCAGCGCGCTCCCATGCCCAGGAGCGGCCCAGCCCTCAGCACCCACGCCTGCGTCCCCGTCCAGCTCCGAGTGCGCAGGGGCGGCCCGGGCCCCGACGTGCTGAGGGCACCCATCTGGGGCTGGCCGACGTCTGGAGAGAAGACATCACGGGCTGCCGCCTCCTGAGCTACGGCTCTCGCCCACACGTCCTCCCAACTCGCACGCTTCAGACTGCTCTCGGCACCCCCTCCGGGCTGCAGGTGCTCTGGCCCACGACGGGGCCCGCTGGAGCCTGGCCTCAGACACTGACCTCTGGGCCCTCACGGGCGGCCGGGGGCCACTCAGGGCACCACCACTCCCCAAGTTCTGCACCCAGATGCTGGACCCGCGGAGGGACAGAGCCAGGCCGAAGGCCCAGGCCACACACGGCCTGCCTCAGGGTTTCAGAAGGTTCACGTGAAGGGAGCAGGGTCGCTCACTCTGGCCAGCACCCGACGGGCACGGCTGGTCCGGCGACGTGAACCGCCAGCCTCCGCACAGGGGCTCTGAGCAGGACAGGTGCCCCTGCGTCCGGAAGGCTCAGGTCCGAGCCTGCAGGCAGCACATCTGCCACAGGCACAAGGCCCCAGACTCGGGGTCCCAGAGGGCCCTGTGGGACACAGCTGCACGCGGACACCCCCGGCAACTTCATTCAGTGCATCTCTGCCAACGGCACTCACAACGCATGAAAACAACGCAAGGGACAAACGAAGCAAGAGGGGACAGCGGTGGGAACAGGAGCAGGGCGAGCAGGCTGGACCCTGGGCCCGAGGCACGGCTGCCCGAGGCGCCGCTGCGGCACAGACTCACCCAGATGTCCTGCTTCTCGCCGATCGGGAAGTTCGAGTACAAGTCCACGATTTCTGGTGTCCTGTACATGGGTGTGGTGTTCCTGGCGATCTGCAGGAGAGACACACGCGTTTCAGAGAGAAGGCTGCACCCGAACACCGTTCCTTACTCTGCATCGCGGCCGTGCCCCTTCCCAGAACACACCGCAGGATGTTCATGAACGACATCCGTGACGCGCCACGGTGCCCCACCACGACGGCCGGCCTCTCACCTCCCTCCGCGGTGCCCCTGCGGCCGCTGAAGCAGCCACGCCAAGCCCTCACTGCGGGCATCCTGGCCGTCTGGGCCAGCGGGAGGTGTGTGGGAGGGGTGCTCTTCCACAAGAAGCCCCCTGAGCGGTTCTTGTGCAAGCACTGTGTCTAACAGCAGGGGAGCGACACCAGATCCACAGGGCTGGTCCAGCTTGTTTACGTCGAGAATGCTGAGGCGGGGGTCAGTGACACCGACAGACGAGAGAGGGATGGGTGCACAGCACGGCGGAGGCCCGCACGCCCGCGGAGGACGGAGGCCCCGTGCACAGCACCCCCCCCAACCACAAGGCTAAAATTCCAAGACCTCCGCGCGCACGGGGGGCCGGCCCAACCACTGTCCCCCCAGAGGTCTGCTCCACAAGAGCAGGGCCCCGCACAGGCCGGCCTCAGGCGGGCTGCAGGCACCGGAGCCCGTGGCCGATACGGGATCACACACACAGCATGTGCCTCCTCCAGCCCCTCGGCGATAAACGGGAACACGATCAGAAGACGAGGGCCTCGAGCAGGCCTTCCCGAAAACTGCACTCCTGCCCTCAGGCAGGACTCGCCCAGAACACCAGGAGGGAGGCGAAGCTCGGGGGCACCACACAGCCCGGGTGGGGGCGACAAGGACACCCACACAGGAAAAGTCACCCCGTGGCACACTCACGATTCTGCGCTGTGGGCCCAGACCCAGCCACGGCGCCCGGGCACACATGCAGGCCGCTCGCTGCGCTGCCTCTCTCACTCCAGAGGGCAGGACACTGGACACAGCCCGACCGTGAGCACAAAGGACCGACCGGAGGGCACAGGGTCACAGTGTGGAGGGACCCACGTGCACGGGCCCAGGAGAGACCCAAAGGAGAAAGAGCAGACAGAAGCACAGGGTATGTGGGGCACGAGAGGCTCAGGGGGCTGGAAATGCAGGAGGACACAGAGGGAAGCATGTGGGCAATGGGGGAACATTCTGCTCTCAGTTCTCTGGGAACCTGTAACTGCTCACAAGGTAAAGCCTAACAATTAAAAAAATTTAAAAAAGGGGTGCCTGGGGGTTCAGTTGGTTGGTCGACTGCCTTCGGCTCAGGTCATGATCCGGGAGACCTGGGATCAAGCCCCACATCGGGCTCCCTGCTTGGCAGGAAGCCTGCTTCTCCCTCTCTCACTCCCCCTGCTTGTGTTCCCTCTCTGGCTGTGTTTCTCTCTGTCAGATAAATTTAAAAAAAAAAATCTAGGGACGCCTGGGTGGCTCAGTTGGTTAAGCAACTGCCTTCGGCTCAGGTCATGATCCCGGAGATCCGGGATCGAGTCCCACATCGGGCTCCCTGCTCGGCGGGAAGCCTGCTTCTCCCTCTCTCACTCCCCCTGCTTGTGTTCCCTCTCTGGCTGTGTTTCTCTCTGTCAAATAAATACAATCTTTAAAAAAAGTTAAAAATAAAAAGAGACACGCCCCACGTATTTCAAACGAGAAACAAAGCACTGGAAGGAGAGACCAAAGCCGAGGCTGCAGACTGGGGGGAGGGGCTCGCAAGAACCGCACGCGGGCCGTAAGTTCCTGCCAGCAGCTGTGTCTTCTCCAGGAACACGGGTACTCTCGCACGCGTGGCAGAGTGACGAGTGCACACACCCGGGATGCCGTTGGGCCACTCACCAGGGAAGAGGGACAACAGGTGTGGGGTGGGGGCAGGAAGCCCCCGGGACAGGCCGGACTGGAGGCATCGGCTCAGGGGCGAGACTTCCAACAGAAGGCCCACGCGCCCAGAGCTCCACCTCTCACCCAGCCCTCCTCTGAGGACCACCGATGCCAGGGCTGGACAGGACAGGGACCCGCTGCTCCAGAGAAGTAGACAAGGGCCCCAAAATGACAGGAGCAGGTCAAAGAGCACGGGAGCAAGTGTGAAGCGAACTGGGGCGGGTCAGCACCACCACCGAGGGCCCGCCATGAACCACGGAAGGCGGGAGCCCCAAGGCCCTGTAAGCGGTCGGCCCGTGGGGGCGGGAGGAGATGCAGGGCTGAGAAGCACAGCGAGCGGAGCCCCGCCCCCGTGGCTGGAAGACAGAAGGGAACAATCACCCAAAACGGGTGCACGAGACACAGGGTGGCCACGCGCCTCTGACTGGAGTCTCGGAACGGGGCGGGCCTCGGGAGCAAGGGACCCGTGCCCACGCTACTGTGCCGCGATGATCTGCCAAGCCACTTGGAGAGAACACGCACACACCTGCGCTGTGCGGGGTGCTGCCACACAGAAGTGGGAACGCACGGGTTGGGGGATCGTAAATAGCTCCTGATTGGGTACTAGAGCGTGAGGGGGGCCGACCCCTCCCCTCGGTGAGCACAGTCCGTGGAGGAACGGCGCCCTGACTCCAGACACCCTGCTCTGAGGCCCCGAGGGGATGTGACAGACCCCAGGAGAAGGAACAGGTGCACATCGGACCCCAGACGAGCTTCCGGTGGGACAGGTCCGGAGGGGCCCAGTGGGGGTGGCCTGCTGGCTCCAGTCCAGCCCCTTAGGCCCCTTCCCTGCAGGCCTGCCTTGATGTCCCTGCAGAGCGCAGCCTCGGCACCCCCGGCCCCATCAGCCCTCGTGGCTCCCCGAGTCCTGTTCAATCCACATATGCAGTTTCTGTGAGCTGCTCGTCACAGCGTAAGCCGCTACAAGTGGGCAGCACAGGGGTTTCCAAATGAGGGTGCGCCACGGAGCCCTCCGGCCCCTCCCCATGGCCACGCGCGCTCAGGGCACACGCACCGATCTCCTCCTGCAGGAGCCCATGAGGTACGACTTTAACTGACACATACTTTTCTAAGTATCTGCATTTGGGATGGTGACAAAGTTCTGTGGACGGACGGACGGACGGACGGCCGAGCGACAATGAATGTGCCTCAGGCCTCCGGGACTGGCACTTAACAACAGCAAAGACAGCAACTTCTACCCCACGTGACTTCTGCCACAATATGAAAAAAAACACAGTTTAAAAAAAGCAGTAAGAGGCACTTTTGGGATGAGATGCGTGACAGAGACACAAGATAACCCCCAAGTCTGGGCCTGGGAGGTGACCGCCTGTCCTCGCAGGGCACAGCGTCAGAGGAGACGCAGGCGGGGCAGACCAGCACGTGGGCCATGGCCCCACCCCCCCCACCCCCACCCCCGGCCGCCCCACTCACCTCGTCCTCCACCAGGGCCCGCCGCTGGGCGCTCCAGCTGTAGTCGGGGTAATGCGATATGGTCGTGGCACTGCCGAAGTCGCAGAGCTTGATGGTCCCCTGGTTGCTGAGCAGCAAGTTCTCCACCTGCAGAACCCCAGAAGACAGCCCTTGTGAACTTAGGGCGCAGAGACCCAGGCCCGCAGGGTGCTGGAGGGACGGGACGGGGCTCCCCGGAGCACAGGGAGGAGCCTTCTGCAAACAGGAAAACACAGCATTGCAACTTCTTGCTGATGCAAGTCAGTGCGTGTACCTTTAAATAGAGGTAACTCAGAAAAATAAAAGGAAAAAAATTAAAATCAACCACAAATCCAAGATAACGCCTACAAAAAACAGCTTTAAAATAGTTAAAAGATGAAAGACGTTAATGCGCCATTTCAAAACCATCAAATGTGTCAAGAACCCAAGAAGAAATTAAAAAAAGATACACGAAACACCTCAATTCAGAAAACCGTAATTGAGATAAACTCTTCAGATCCAAGAGAGATGAGGAGCTGGACCGTATATGTGCACAGACCTACCTGGCAGATCCCCCCAGCAGGCCCCCAGTCTACGGACCGGGGGTCAGCCCCAGCCGCGGCCTCCTTCCGCACGGCCCACACGCCTAGGTGCTCAGGGAAACTGCCCTCCCAGGACTCGGGTGCCCCGGCAGCTTGGCCTGCGTGGCTGTGACGGCCCGTACGGGACCAGTCTGTCAACTCACACTGGGGGACAGTCAAAGCAATTTCAATCGGATTCCGGAACGGTTTTTGGGTGAACCTGACAAACTAGTTTAAAGATTCACGTGGAGGCACAAAGAGCCCGAAAGAGCCACGTGGTCCCCAACAAGCTGCGTTAAAGAAGGCAGAGGGGCACAGGGACCACAGCCGACAGCCCCACGGGGCGCAGGCACAGGACGGCCAGCCAGGCAAGGTGCCGGGAGAGCTGGACGGCTGCCCACGACGGACCGAGGAAGACCTACCCCTACAAGCCAAGCTGGACTCCAGGTCTCTCTGGGACAACATGCCTGGCGGGGGCGACAAGACCTCGGCGAGACACCAAAGCACCCCAGGAAACAAGCTGCACCCAGAGACACTCGCTACTCCAGGCGATGGCGCCAGCCACGGCGAGACCACACGGGGCTCCAAGAAACCCAACAGGAAGCGACACCTCAGG
Organism: Spilogale gracilis; assembly: GCA_004023965.1. Taxonomy (NCBI): domain Eukaryota; kingdom Metazoa; phylum Chordata; class Mammalia; order Carnivora; family Mephitidae; genus Spilogale; species Spilogale gracilis. The sequence goes on along the minus strand of PITA01021902.1, from coordinate 11,388 downwards.
GGAAATCAGGCAAATTCGTCCACAGGTGCCTCCCCAAAGAGAAAATTCGAACTCCGACGGCCTTGAAAAGATGCCTCTTCATGGAAGGAAAATCCAGCTGAAGTCTGTGAGCCACGTTCATGCCGTGTCCCACACCAAGCGCACCAGCAGAGCACGGGCACAGGGGCCCCACGTGCAGCAGACAAGAGCAACTCAGGAGGCAGGCGTCGGCCAAGTGCACAAGCGCTCACGACACGCTCTCCCGAGTGTGGGCCACACGACATGGGGGCCTCAGAGCCACAAGGCTGAGCAGACAACCAGACGTGGGCACTACGCACCGAGGCCCGCGGTGCCGGACAGAGCCATGTGCAGGAGCAAGACAGGGAGAAGGACGCGTGTCCCCATGGCCTCTGCCATCCCCCATGTCGCACCTGCCCCTCTGCAGAGCGGCACGCGGCGACTCCCACGGACAAGCCACAGAGACCGCGGTCCCCTGGCGAATGCAGGGCACTGAGAAGGGATGTCCAAAGCAGGCCAACCTCATCTATACTGATTCTCCACTAATCTCACCCTTCCAGAGTTCCCGTCCCTTAAAAAACCAACAGATGTACCAACACATGTGTTAACATGCAAACCAGGAATCTTGATGCCCCGAGGAAACCCACCAGCCACCCGGTCGAATGAGGAAGGGACGACTGGCATGTGGGCTTTCACTGCCCTGGCACCCCCAGGACAGTGGGTCCTGACCCTGCAGACTTCTGCAACATGGGGGCACCTGCCAACCTCTAGGGTCTGAGGAACAAAACGAAAAGCTCAAGCTTGTCCAAGATTGAAGTCTAAACGAAGATGCTGCCCACAGAGGGGGTGCCAGTGTCTCCCTGGGAGCAGGGGAGAAACCCCCCCCCCAGTGCCAAGGAGGGGAGGGTGCGGTTCTAGGCCTGCCAGCTGGGAGAGCTGGCCACAGACTGGACGAGAGATGGCCCTGAGGGGTCATAAGGTTCCTCAGCAAGCACGACCTGCTCCCTCACGACGCGGGCAGAGTCAGGCCGGGCGCTGCCTGGATGCCTGGCACATTTCACCGAGTCTGGACTTCTACGAAGACACAACAGGGGAAACACAAAGAGGCCATGAACCAGGAGAAGGCAGCTGCAGCACATACAATGTGCGAGGGCCACTAGAAGAACAGAGAAACTCCCGCTAAATAAAAACCTGATGAACAAATAACAGGAAAGAAAAAGAACAAAAACCAAGTTTACTGAAGAAGGTACTGACTACAAACAAAGCAAAAACCACTCCATTTCATTAACAGTCTGGAAAAGGGAAAATCACGACCACGCAGCCACTCCCCGCGGCGCACACCCTGCCATGGCCTCTCGGGGGCACTGCTCCCTGGAAGGCCACCTCTGAGCCCAGGCGGGTGCCCTGCAGAGCCTCTGCCCAGGGACGGATCGTCAAGGCGCACGGGCACGGACAACCCAGAGGGGCAGCACTTCCCCTCCTGGCTCCAGGCAGTGGAAGGAAAGGAGCCTCAGCAGGGAGCACCCCCGAGTCAGCTGAAGGGCAGGCAGGTGGGGTGACGGGCACGCAGGGGGGCATGAAGCCCCAGGGAGAGAGACCGCAAACTGAGTGATATGGAGAGAGGGCTCAGCACTGCTTCAGTGGAGACGCTTCCAGAAACCCAAGCTGAAGCAACTGCATCCCTCTTCTCTGGAAAAGCCCGCGGGGCGGGCAGGACGCAGCACCTTGAGGTCTCTGTGGATGATGGGCGGCTTCTGTCTGTGCATGTGCTGCACGGCTCTGCACGTCTGATAGAATATCTTCAGGATGGTGTCGCACGAGAGCGGGCCTCTAGCTTCAGTTCTCTTTAAAAACTCCACCAGCTGCCCTAGAAGAGACAAGTGAAGTGACATCGCCGTGGGGTGTGAGCGCCGCCCCCAGCCTCCCGCTGCCCCTCGCGCCTCCACAGTGCGGGCTGCCGGCCGCCCCTGGGGCCCTGAGGCCGAAGCCACGCGTCCAGGACACCTGCGGAGGGACCACCACCAGGACGCAACAAGTTCCAGGGCCTACTGCCCGAGAACACCACCGGCACAGCCACGGGACCGACAGCCGGCGGTGCACGCGGAGTTCAGCCCAGACCCTGGACAGCACGCGGTCAGGTGCAAGATGGCAGCGAGGAGCGCATGGACCCGAACACAGACACCCTCTCAAACTACGACAGTTCCTCGGCCAACGGTCAGCTGCCCGTGAGCGGTAAAGCTCAGTCACCGCACGTCCCTCAGTGAAGATGCAGACTGTCCTTGGACGGAGGGCAGTGCGGCAAGCGTGCTGGGGGCCCAGACCTACCCGGGGTCAGGGGGGGGGGGGATGTGCACCCTGCCCTGCCTCGGGGCTGTCCCTCACGGCCACTCTTGCCTGACCCTGAGCCCAGGAACCTGCCGTCCTCGGACCCAGAGCAGGGAAGCCAGGAGACTGGTGTGGGGCCCGCGAGCTCTGCCGCAGGCAGAGCTGAGGCTTCCTCCGTGACCACGTGCCTCCTCCCCACTGGGAGCACCACATTCATGCCCCTAGTGCTGCCTCTAGAGGCCGCCTACACAGCATGCGCCCCAGTACCCTAACCCTAACCCTACAGCCCTGTTCCTACCTCTGGCCCCCTGCCCGGAGCCTCTTCCCAGAGCCCACCCTCTCCTGGCTCCGGGCCCCGGGCTGCCTCAGCCCTCCAACTCCTTCCGTCTGCTGGGTACACTGCACTGCGGGGACCCATCCCCTCCATGCAGAACCAAGGTCGTGAGCTCCCCTATGGCCTCATCTCCTGCCACATATCAATGCCCCCCCCCAGACTCCCCTCCAGCCACAGGCCCCAGGCCCTCCGCACATGCCGCACTCTCAGCTGGGACGGTTTTCCTCTGGCTTCCTTCAGCTCCTGGCTCACACATCACCTTCGAGGGAGCCATCTCCGCTCAGCCTATAAACGAGCACACTCTCCCCAGACTCTTTTCTCCACGACACATGGGACCACGCAACCCTCGCTGTGGATTTTGCTTGGGGTCCACCTGCTTTGTCTGGGTGACGCACCGGACCCCTGTGCCTGCATGCCAAAGGATGCGGCTCCCCAATGTGAAGCGGATTCTAACGGCTCTGCAGACGGCACAGCGCCTCCCGCTCTCCTGGGGGGGTGGGTTTCTCGGAATGGCATCACCTTCGCGCTTACAAAGCAGGGTTATGGCTCAGGACCTGCACCCTCCCGCGCAGTGACCCACCTGCCGCGGGGTCTCCGCTCCGACGGTCTGCGCCACTCCGCGGGCCTGCACACCGGCACCTGGCCCTCACTCCACCAGCCCAACCCACTGTCACCCTCTCCCGGCCACGCCTACATCCCGTCCTTGCCCCCATGCTCTGGAGGGACGGGGCGCCCCCAGCAAGTAACGGCCTGCTCCGCCCGGGGACACAGGCAAGGCGCAGGCCCCACAAGGCATCGCTGAGGGGTGCAGAGCAGGGCTGACCCACAGACTGCCGTGCCACCTGGGGTAGCGGGAACGAGCCAGGCCAGGCACGGGCAGCACAGTGCCAGTCCTTCAGTGACCTGTGCTGTCCACCGAGAATTAAGGGCGATCTTTTTAAAAGTAACAATCCTGGGCGCCTGTGTGGCTCAGTCAGTAAGCGTCTGCCTTCGGCTCAGGTCATGATCCCCGAGACCCGGGATCGAGTCCCACATCGGGCTCCCTGCTCGGCGGGAAGCCTGCTTCTCCCTCTCTCACTCCCCCTGCTTGTGTTCCCTCTCTGGCTGTGTTTCTCTCTGTCAAATAAATAAGTAAAATCTTAAAAAAAAAAAAAAAAAGTACCAATCCTAACAGTGGCAGTGCTCCTGGAGAGGGCACAGTGGAGGGCAAGACTGAGGGGCGAGGACCAGGGAGGGCTGGGGGACTGTGGGCAAACATGCAGGCCCTCCCTCAGTGGGACTGGCACCACATCCCTCCCTAACATCCCCCCCATGCCCCACAGCACGCGCCCTACAAGCACCCCGAGCTTCGCTTGCACTCCCGGAGGAGCGGTCCCAGGCCAGCGCCACACGGAGGGGCGTGCTCTGCGGGTCTGCTCCCTCATGAGCACCATGCCGCCCCACGGGACAAGTGCTATGAGCTGCCGCTGCCGGGCCGCACCCCTGGGGTCCGGTGAACCCAAAGCCTTTGGAAACCCAGAACGAAAGTGATCCAGAAGCACGCCGAGTGCCCCGAGAGGAACAGAGGACGTGATAAATGAACCGGAGATGTGTGAGCTGTGGAGAGCGGGACGGGGCTCGCACGGCACCAGTGGTGGAGCCTGCGGGGCAGACGGGAAACCGCATGCAGCCTCACACGCTGCCCAACGCGGCCATTCGGGGCTCCACGTGGCACCCCACCCCACAGGCTCGCCGGGCTCACGCGCCGGACATGTGACAGTTCGTGCTCGGACGTCTGTGGTCAAGGAGGAGTGTGCGTCACGAGGGGTGCTGCGGAGCACCTTGGGGTGCGGAGCCTCGAGGCAGAACAGGTGAGCGTGTGGGCAGAGCAGATGGCTCTCGGAGCAGGCCCTTCTCAGTGAGGAAGCCCTACTGCGAGGAGCACCTCGCTCCCCGTGCTTAGACTGGACCCCTGCCCCCGGGGGGTCCTCACCCCGGCTCCTTGCCACTGCCAGCCGCCCACATCGTGCTCGCGGCCCCCACCTCTCCTTCTGTGAGTGCGCCTCCCACCAGCACGGTGCCTGGCCCGGTGGCCACGGGCCGCAGGCGTCCTCTCTCCTGGCACACACTCTGGTGACCGAGGGCCAAATGTACTCCGCTCCTGCTGTCCAGTGGCTCCGGCCTCTGGGTCCAGGTCTTCCTGGCCCAGCCTCTGCACCCGCCGGCACTCTTCTCTGAGTAAATGCACTCTCTAGTCACCCACTGAGACGGTGAGCTCCGGCCAGGCAGAGGCTCCCTGCGTGGATGAGCCCGGACCCTCCGCGGAGCAGATGGACTGAGCCCCTACCTCGGGGTCCAGGCACGTCCGGGCCTCCGCTCCCTTGGCACCATCCACAGATACTCACATGCCCGCTCTGCCCCTGGAGCTCTGTGGAAGGGTCCCTCCCACTCCTGCACGTGAACTAAGGAGTCTTCCTTCCCGCGAACACAGGGAGACCCTTATGGCAGCAAAGCCGCCTTTCTGCTACAGCTGAGCCCTCGAACCCAGGACACCGCTGCAGTTCCGACCCCAACAAAATGTTACCTTTGCAGAGCTCGGTGAGCAGCAGGAACTCAGCCTGGCCAGTGTCTGACTCCTCTTTCCCTACGGACGCTGCGGAACAAAACTGGACAATATTGGGGTGGCCAGAAAGTTTTTTCTGCAGGTGTCTTGTTAAAGGAGAATGCGTAAGTCTGCACATTTAAAAACAAATATACATACGATATTGAGACACTAGAGTCAAAGCGTTGAATGAAATTACCTTACAATCCCCGTACGTCGAAGCAGACACGGAGAGCAGGTGGGGGCGACTAGAAAGGCAGGTGGGAAAGGAGAGGGAAGGTGGGATGGAGACCACCGCCACGCTGGCCGCACACACCTGAGCACAGGCGGGCGGGACAGCAGGCAGAGGGCGCGGGCAGCGTGTGGGAGGCCACGAGGACTGAACGAATCCACGGAACCTCTGCAAGGCGAGGCCCTGCGGGCTCAGGCAGCCAGCGGGCTCACGGGAGACAGAGCTTCGAGAGAGAAAAGAGAACACATTCTGACAGCAGAGGCCAGGACCCCCGTGGAGGGAAAACAAGCGCCAGAGTGGAGAGCCAGCAAGAAAAGGCCACATATCCGCCGTCCGTGCTCGGGGCCGGGCAGCCGACCAGAAGGGACACGGAGGCCCACAGGAAGCAGGCCCCGCAAGGGGCCCTGGCAGCTGCTGGGTAACAGCCCGTGGCCGGGCACCGTGAGCCACGCGAGGCTCGTTAGGGGCAGAGGGCAGGGAATCGACCCACCCTGGGGGCACAGAGACCTCCTGGGCGGGAACACCTCCACTCCCAAAGCTACTGACCCGGGAATGAGGGGCAAGGGAGAGCAGTCCACAGACAGGTCGAGTAGAGCAGAAGGCCAACTCGAGCGCGACCCGAAGAGCATGAGAGGAGCCTCGCGGCAGCCGGCGGCCCCAGGTAAAGCAGGCCTCCCCATGCGCCCGCACGGCCATCCCGGGAAAAGGATACCATGAAACACACTTCCTGGATGATGGCTCTGTTCTTTTCCTCTTCGTTAGACAACAATCTCTGTATCAGGAAATAACAAACAAGAAAAGGTTAAGGAGTATTTATCGCTCCAGTCCACAGCCAAGAGAATAGACGCGGTGCTGCCTGGAACCCCAGCCTGCTTTCCCTATTTAACATCTGGCCTGTGTAAGGCTGGACAGAAGGTCAGTGGCCCGTCAACATGGTCCTGTATGATCCAAGGACCCAAGAAAAACTTAAAATAGGAGGCTTTTCTCCAAACAGGCCAGAGCAAAGTGAGACAGTCGGGGAAAATGGGAGAAGACACCCAGAGATGGGGCCTGCGTTCCCGATGCCCGCAGTCAGTCACACCCCAGCAGCCGCCCACACAGCCCGTACGCCCCCCCCCGAGGCCTGCTGTGCACCCAGGGGCCCCCAACCCATGACCCCTAGCTACAGACACGCCATGCAGACACATCCCACAGCAGTGGCTTTCAGAACCCCACTATCTGTGGACCCCTCATTTTGGCACTTGGCATCGAGGTCACCCCGGGGCCCCAAAGTTGGAAGCCACAGCTCTGAAGTCCTTCAGAACTGCCAGCGGCTTCCCCTCAGAAGGGACAAACGGGACAGGCTGTAAAAAAGAAACACACACTCCATAATGGGCCCAGGTCTCCTCGAGCAGGGCCACGGGGAGATTGCCTGAAGGGTCCCCAAGCCCTCTTTACCTTCAGGGCATACTCTCTGCCACTTCCCAGATCTTGAGCTTCATACACAAACGCAAACCCTCCTGAAAATTAGACACAGACCAATCAGTTCAGTGCTATGACCTCCTGGCTAGAGCTTTAAGCATACCTCCCCAGGTGAGATACAAAGTGCACTGTGGCTAGCAATCTGTGTTGCACAAACGTAATGGCCCTCGTCACATGATCCTGTCCTTCAGACATCCTGCCTCGGAGACAGGGAGGGAATCAAGGTAGGAACAGAGAGCGAGGAGGGAAAGAATGGAGAAAATCAACAACACCAAAGCCTCTGAAGGCCAAAATTCTCTGACGTAAAGAAAATGAAACTGATAAATTCTAGACAGACTGATCACAGAGAGAACAGGAGCAAGAAACAGAAATTAAGAGAGGACAAACTACCAACATCTAGAATAAAAGAGACCAGCAGTGCCCCAATAGCCAAAAGAGACTTGAAAGTACATCCGGTACTCTATGTAAACACAAAGAATTCTTCACAAATTCCCGCTTTTAAGATTTTATTTATTTATTTGACAGAGAGAAACGCAGCCAGAGAGGGAACACAAGCAGGGGGAGTGAGAGAGGGAGAAGCAGGCTTCCCGCCGAGCAGGGAGCCCGATGTGGGGCCCGATCCCAGGACCCTGGGGTCATGACCCGAGCCGAAGGCAGCTGCCTCCTGACCGAGTCCCCCAGGAGCCCCTCTTCACGAATTCTTAATTCTGAGTAAAATAAAATGTCAGCATAACAAACCCAACAATATATACAAAAACATAATACATCATGACTGAATAGAGCTGGTGAAATATTTGAAAATGATGCAACTCTCTTGTTTTCAGGATTAACTTGCTTATTAGCTTTTTCTAGTTTCCCACAGCAGAAAGTCACACCACGAAATGAAGAGCTCTGGGCAGACGAGGAGCGTGAGGGTGCTCGCTAGCCGGGTAACAGGTGTCTACCAGGGACTGTCAGCCTCACGCCACGTGGCGGAGGACCCAGCGCCTCTCCCTAGCACCGGGAGCAGGGCAGGACGTTCAAGATCGCACGCAGGCCCGGCCAGGGCAAAGTCAGGCGAGAAAAGAACAAAAAGGCATCCAGGTTGGGAAGGAAGAAGTAGAAATGTTTTCCTTTGCACACAGTGTGACTGTGCAGATAGCGCCTACCTCCGGAGAGCTACTGTGACTAATAAAGGGGTTTAGGGCGATCACGGGTTCTATGCACGGTTCAAAAGTCAACTGTATTTCAGGAGCACCTGGGGGGCTGAGTGTCTGACTCTTGATCTCCTCTCCGGTCATGACCGCAGGATCGTGAGATCGAGCCCCACGTCGGGCCCCGCACTGGGCACGGAGCCTGCTTCAGACTGGCTCTCCCTCGGTGCCATCCTCCCCCCTCCACCCCCGCCCAGGACCATGTGCTCTCTCCCCAAAAAGAAACAAAAATACAACTATATTTCCACACATCCTGGAGATACCTTAGCCATAAGAACAAAAGTACGATCCACAAATCAGAATAATGACAAGTGGATGTCGTCAAGGTAAAGAACTCGTGGTTTTTTGATACACCATCGAGAGGGCGAGAAGAGAGGGCACTAGCCACACTTCAGTTGTAGGCCCAATAAAAGACTGCACGCAGAAAACAGAAAGAAAACCCAAACTTCAGTAACAAAACCGTTAACAGGTGAAATACGTAAACAGACACTTCCCCAAAGACACACGAATGGTGAGTCAGCACATGAAAAGATAGTCAGTGTCATCACCCATCGGGGAACACTGAAAACGGGAGACTGCTGCGGTCTATCTAATTAGAAGGCCGCTGTTTTTTAAATGGACCCCACCAAGTGTTCTGGGGTGCCCACTGAGGCTTCGACGCTGCTTGTGCCAACACAGCTCGGCAGTTTCTTCCGAGGGTAAGGAGACGCGGGCTCAACGGCCTGTCTGCCATCACACGGCCGGGCACTTACCAGCGGAGAATGAGGCCACACGCCTACGGAGACTTGTACACACAGGGTCCCAGCAGCTTCATGTGTAACTGCCCAAAGCATGCCCATCAGCAGTGAGGGGGCAAGCCAAGCAGCCCTCCGTGGAGCACGACTCCGCAATAACCGGGAGGGACTACTGTTACCTGCAGCAACATGGAGGCAGAGGGGACACCTGATTCCCCTGACAGAGTGCTCCTCTACAGTGACAGAAAGCACATGGGGGCGGGCTGCCTGGAGGAGGAGGGCGCCAGCAGGCAAGGGCTGTAATGAGGAAGGACGAACACTGTGGAGGTGAGGGACGCGCTCCCTGCCTTGGCGACAGCGACGCGGGCGCGTTCGTACTATGGGACCTAGCTGACCTGTCCGACGCCTAGTCTCGCTTCTAGCTCAACAGACCTGCTAAAAAAAATAAAATAAGGAAGTCCATATAAGAAAACAGACGAAGGGAAGTCAGTGAAAATCCACGTAATAAAAATAGAAAACAGATGGCTTGACTGGTGAATTCTCTGAAACATCGAAGAAGGAATGAGCACAGCAATCTTGCACACACTTCCTGAGTGACAGGAGAAAAGAGTTGTCAACCCATGACGCGAGGCCCAAGGCACAGTCAGAGATCGCGACAGTCATCAACACAGACATGAGGACCGTCAGGAGCACACCAGCAGAGCGGGCTGGGCCGCCTCACGAGAACGATGCACGATGGCCAGCCGGGGTCCGCTCTGGGAAGGCAACAGCGGTTCCACACCGAGAAACCACCCGTGACGGAGGACACACACAGGACAGGGAGAGCGGGGCGCCTCAGCAGACACAGAGAGCATCGGCATACGCAAAAGCACTCGTGAATTTTTTAAAGATTTTATTTTATATATTTGACAGAGAGAGAGTGAGAGCACAAGCCGGCAGGCAGAGGCAGAGGGAGAAGCGGGCCCTCCCCTGAGCAGGGAGCCCGATGCGGGGCTCGACCCCAGCACCCTGGCATCAGGACCTGAGCCGAAGGCAGATGGTCAACGACCGAGTCACCCAGGCGCCCCTGACTTTTCAAAACAGTAACATGAAACATCCTCAGCAAGCAGAGGGGACGTCTGCAAGCCGACACGCGGCCGCTACGGAAGCCCTGCAGCCGGCGTGAGCCGTGACCTGGAGACCAAGGCAGGGCTGTCTGCGGAGCACCGTGGCCCCTCTCCCTGGAGACCGGCACCAGCACAAGATAGCTACAAAGACAACATCGACACCAGAAACGAAGAGCTCAACCTGTTCTTACTTACAGACAACACGACTATAGGCGGACAGTCCCAAGGGCTCGACCAAGAGCCCCTACAACCAAAGAGGAGCCTCAGCAAGACTACAAGGTCCTCGTGACCCCCCCTCCTGGCCCTTCTGCAGCCCTCTGCAGGGCCTTCCCCTGCAGCCCCGCAGCCCCCTATGGGGCACCCTGGCCCTGGTCATGGCCGCACGCACGCACGCACACGGCCCCGCTCAGGCTCTGCTCTCCACCCCTCTCTGGGGGCCTTCTCTGACTCCCCCGGCCCCGTCACTCCCTAGAGCCGATTTTGTTCCTTCTTCCTAATGCTTTCTGACCCCTGGCGCTACGCCGCACCTTCCATTTGGTTATTGCCTCTCCCACCAGGACCCAGAAGGGCGCCCGCCACACAGCAGGCAATCACAGAGCAGGACAACGAAATCCTGAGCGAGAAGCATCTTCCAAAACAGAGACACGTCAGCTTGGGACACTGAAGGTCCAGGCGGTGGTGCCACTTGCCGCCTCCGAACACACACCTGCGGAGAAAGTCAAGAAGACGAACAGGAGGTACAGATGCTAAATTCAGGGCGGAGGTTGCCTCTGAGGAGAGGGACAAGCGGTCAGGCCACAGAAGGTCAACAGAGCCGCTCACAGTATCTGTGATGTTTAATTACTCTGTAAAAGGTCAGGAGTCAAATATCTTTGAAAAGCTAACGTGTATTAATTCTGGACAGTAGGAACACAGATGTTTGTTCTGTTACTGTGTTTTTCTTTGTCTTTGAAATTTTTCCTAAGAGCGAATTCCCCATTTCAGGACTCCTTCTGCAGCTGCAGTAGCCAAGACTGGCTGCGGAGGGAAACGGTCCAAGGTCCCAGCGCAGTGGACACTCACACCAGCGTGACAGCGCTCGTCAGAAAAGGCCCAAGATCAACGTGATGGAGGCATGTGCAAATGACAAGTGCAAAACACAAAACAAAAAAGCAACTTTGACCTAAACTTTACACTTTATGTGACAATTAACTCAGAGAGCACAAATATAAAGTAGGATACTCCTAGACAAAACGTAGGAGAAAAACCGTCACAATCTACAGCATAACCTCATGATTCGGAGCATAAACCTCAGGATCATAACCCCGACAATCATAACCCTCAGGATCATAACCCCCACGATCATAACCCTCAGGATCATAACCCCCACGATCATAACCCTCAGGATCATAACCCCGACAATCATAACCCTCAGGATCATAACCC
>PITA01021901.1:0-31621 GCA_004023965.1 Spilogale gracilis | reverse complement strand
TTAAGATTTTTTTTTTAAGTGAGAGAGAGAGAACATGCAAGCACAAGCAGGGGGAGCTTCTACAGGCAGAGTGAGAAGCAGGCTCCCTGCTGAGCAAGGAGCTCTATGCAGGACTCGATCCCAGGACCCTGGGACCCCAGCCAAAGGCAGATGCTTACCCAATGAGCCACCCAGGCATCCTGTAAGCAGGATTTTAAAGAGATTTTTGTACACTCACGTTCATGGCAGCGTTATTCATAATGGCCAAAAGTCTGAAGTGTGCATCGACAGATAAAGTGATAAACAAAATATGGTATATACACACAAGTAAGTGCTAAGCCTTAAAGAGAGAATTCTGACACAAGATGTTACACGTATGGACCTTGAGGATACAGTATTAAGTGAAATAAGCCAGTCACAAAAAGAGAACTACAGTATGATTCCACATATATTAAGTACCTGCATCACATCTTACCCAAAATGGGTAAGAAAGTAAATTTCACCTTACCATAAAGCTACTATAAGAAAATGTGGTACTGGCCAAAGAGACAAACAGATCAGTGGGATGGAATAGAGAGCCCAGAAACAGACCCACACAAATACAGCCAGCTGATCTCTGACAAAGGAGGAAAGGCAATTCAATGGAGAAAGGATAAAGCAGACAAATTCAGAGACAGAAAATAGAAGGGTGATTGTCAATGGATGGAGGGAGGGGAAAATGGGGAGTTGCTTAATTAATGGGTATAAAGTTGCAGTTTTGCAAGATGAAGAGAGTTCTGGATATTAGTTGCACAACAATGTGAATGCAAAATGGGTAAGAAAGTAAATTTCACCTTACATATATTTTACAATTGAATTTTTTTAATTTAATAAAGAAACGGGCAAAGGATTTAAATAGACATTTCTTCAAATGGCCTATAAATGCAGCTCAACATCATTAGTTGTTAGGGAAACACGAATCAAAACCACAATGAGATACTATTTCAAAGTCAATAGATTTGTAGATAACAACAAAATGATTCTAAAGTTTATACGGAAAGGCAAGAGGAGTGCCTGGGCGGCTCAGTTGGTTAAGCGACTGCCTTCAGCTCAGGTCATGATCCCGGAGACCCAGGATCGAGTCCCACATCGGGCTCCCTGCTTGGTGGGGAGCCTGCTTCTGCCTCTCTCACTCCCCCTGCTTGTGTTCCCCATCTGGCTGTGCTTCTCTCTGTCAAATAAATAAAATCTTAAAAAAAAAAAAAAGAAAAAGAAAAAAGAAAGGCAAAAGATCCAGAATAGCCTACACAATACTGACAAAGAAGAACATGGTCGGAAGATCGAACTACCCAAATTCAAGACTTACCATAAAGCTACTATAAGAAAATGTGGTACTGGCCAAAGAGACAAACAGATCAGTGGGATGGAATAGAGAGCCCAGAAACAGACCCACACAAATACAGCCAGCTGATCTCTGACAAAGGAGGAAAGGCAATTCAATGGAGAAAGGATAATCTTTTCAACAAAGAGTGTTGAAATAACTGGACATCCACGTGCAAAACAATGAATCTATGCCACAGACCTTATACCATTCACAACAATTAACTCAAAATGGATCACAGACCTAAATGTAAAACTGCACAACTCCTAGAAGATAACACAGGAGAAAAATCTAGATAACCTTGGGTCTGGGTGAGGAATTCTTAGATATTACACCAAAAGCAAAATCCACAAAAGAAAAAATTGGTAAGATGGAGTTCATTAAAATGAAAAACTTCTGTTCTGTACTAAGAAAATGAAAAGATAAGCCACATACAGAGAAAATATTTGCAAAACACATATCAAATAAAGGAGTGGTATTCAAAATATACTCTTAAAACTCAACAATAAAAAAACAAACAACCCAATTTAAAGATGAGCAAAAGATCAAAACAGGGCACGTGGGTGGCTCAGTGGGTTAAAGCCTCTGCTTTCGGCTCAGGTCGTGATCTCAGGGTAGGCCCACATCGGGCTTTCTGCTTGGCAGGGAGCCTGCTTCTTCCTCTCTCTCTGCCTGCCTCTGCCTAACTTGTGATCTCTCTCTCTCTGTCAAAATAAATAAAATCTTTAAAAAAAAAAAGAAAAGAAAGGTCAAAACAGACACCTCCCCAAAGACAATACACAAATGGCAAATAAGCATGTGAAAGGATGCTCCAGGTCATACCTCATTAGGGAAATGCAAGTTAAAATGAGAGAACACTACATAGCTATTATAGAATGATCAAAATCCAGAACACTGACAACACCAAATGCTGAAGAGGAAGCAGAGCCACAGAAATTCCCATCCACTGCCTGCAGGAATGCAAAATGGCACAGCCACTTCAGAAGACAGTTTGGCAATTTCTTCCAAAACTACATACACTCTTACCATACAATCCGGCAATCACGCTCCTTGCTATTTATCTAAGTCAGATGAAAACTTATGTCCTCACAGAGACCTGCATGTGAACGCTGACAGCATTTTTATTCATAACTGCCAAAACTTGTAAACAACCAAGACGGATGTCCTTCAATAGAAGAATGGATAAACAGGTACATCCAAAGAAATACCACTCAACAATAAAAAGAAAAGAGGTGTCAAATCACAAAAATAGCCCTAAGTGCATATTACTAAGTGAAACAAGCTAATCTGAAAAGGCTACATACTGTATGGTTCCAACCATGTGACACTCAGGAAAAGGCAAAACTAAAGACAGCAAAAATTAAGATTGCTAGAGGTTCAGAAGCATGAGGAGAGATGAACAGGTAGAAGGTGGAGCACAGGGTATTTTTAGGACAATGAAACCACTCTGTATAACACTGTAATGATGAATACATGTCATTACAGATTTGTCCAAATCCATAGATGGTACAATAAAGTGAACCTTAATGTAAACTAGAAACTTTAGTTCATGATAATGTATCAATACTGGCTCATCAATAATAAACAAATGTATTACACGAATGTAAGATGTTAATGACAGGGAAATTGATGGGGAGAGGAGTTGAGGGAGTATATGGGAACTCTGTACTTTCCACTTAATTTTTCTGCAAACCTAAAATGACAAAAGAGGAAGGAAGGAAGGGAGGGAGGGAAGGAGGGAGGGAGGAAGGAAGGAAGGAAAAAAGGGAGGTAGGGAGGGAGAAAAGGAGGAAGGGAGAGAGGGAGGGAGGAGGAGAGAAAAAACACTAAAGAAAAAATATGCCCCCAAATGGGGGGAAAAACCCACAGTGCAGTATCACTTTATACCTACTGGGATGGTCATAATCAAAGAAATGAAAATGTTGGTGAGAACATGGAAGAACTGGAACCCTTGTACATTGCTGATGGGAATGTAAAATGGTATAGCCTCTATGAAAAAGTCTGGTGATCCCTTAAAAAGTTAAACATAGGAGGCACCTGGTGGCTCTGTCAGTTAAGCGTTGGACTCTTGATTTCAGTTCAGGTCATGATCCCAGGGTCATGAGACTAAGCCCCACACTGGGCTCTATGATCAACAGGGAGTGTGCTTCTCTCCCTCTCTCTTTGCTCCTCCCTCCACCAGCATGCACACTGTCTCTCTCTAAAATAAATAAATCTTGGGGCGCCTGGGTGGCTCAGTTGGTTAAGCAACTGCCTTCGGCTCAGGTCATGATCCCAGAGACTCAGGATCGAGCCCCACATCGGGCTGCCTGCTCAGTGGGAAGCCTGCTTCTCCTTCTCTCACTCCCCCTGCTTGTGTTCCCTCTCTGGCTGTGTTTCTCTCTATCAAATAAATAAAATCTTAAAAAAAAAAAAAAAAAAGAGGAGATGGTCCCCCACAACCTACTCAGAAAAAAAAAAAAATGTCTTTAAAATAAATAAATCTTTAAAAGAACAAAGGCTATACATGGAATTACCATACAACACAGCAATTTCACTCGTAGGTATAGACTCAGAAAAACTGAAGACCGATATTCAAATACCTGTACTTCACAAAGCACTATTTGCAATAGCTAAAAGGTGAAAACAACCAAAATGTCCAACAACTAATGAATAAAGTATGGTATATCCATACAGTGGAATATGATTTGGCCATAAAAATGAAGTACTGAGACATACTACAACATAAATGAACCTCAAAAACTTTATGCTAAATGCAAGAAGACAGACATAGAAGGTTATAAACGGGACTGATTCCATTTATATGAAACATTCAATAGGTATATCCTGAGACAGAAAGCAGGCTGGGAGGTAGAAAGAATGGAGAATAAAGGGTATGGGGTTTCCTTTTGGGGTGATGAAAATGTCCTGGAATTAGATAAATAGTGTTGACAGCTGCACAATACTGTCAGTTTACTAAAGAGAATAAAACTGAATGAACAGGGACACCTGGGGGGCTCAGTTGGTTAAGTGTCCGCTTTTGGCTCAGGTCATGATCCCAGGATCCTGGGATTCGGGTATCACATTGGGCTCCTTGCTCAGTAGGGCGTCTGCTGCTCTCTCTATCCCTCCCCACTGTTGATCTCTCTTGCCCTCTCTTTCTCTTTCAAATAAATAAATAAAATTTTAAAAAAAGAGTGAATGAAGATATTTTAGAGATATAGAATGAAGTATGCCGGTCAACCACACAGTACTTAATCAACGATTTCAATCCACCATGAAGTGTTACGAATTTCTTTGAATCTTTTATTGACAAAAAGGGAATAGAAATTTTAATTCAAACATAGTTTATTTGGGGAATGAAATTTTATAGCATTATGAAAACTATCTCTGCTAAAGGTTAGCTGTTTTATATGTAAATCTCTGATACCTACTATTGACCCTCCCCCCTTCAATTCAGCTCCCTTAAGAGGGGCAGTTATCAGCTCCCAAGGCTCTCTGTTAGAGGCATACTCAGTGGAATTTGGTAAGATCTGGGAAGATACAATTTGGCATTAAGTGCTTCTGCTAAGAAGGCTTCTTAAAGTGAAAACTTATAAGGAATAAGGGGATAATTTGGGGAAGTAAGGATCTCACTAGTTAGGGTTAGTTGAGGACTTTAAGGAAAAGTGGTAAAGGGAGCCTTACCTTCCTTCCAGAAATGAGTAACCTCATTCAACAGGATAGGGAAGGGAAGCAAGACAAGATTCAGAGCAGAAGCCTTGGTCAAAAACAAAGAGTAGTGTTTGGCTGGAGCATAAGCATTCCCTTAGGAACTTAAGTGCCATGAAACAGGACGAAGTACAGATTCAGCTGGAGTGAGGAATCACTGACAACTGATCTCTGAAAGTAACAAGAGAATGTGAGGATGGCAGGAAAGGATGTTTCTTAGGTTTAGTGTTCAGAGGAACTCTAGGTCCAGGAGCTGACACTATCAAAATCCATTCTAAGATACTGCCTGCAAAATACTTCCCCGTCCATAGGATTGCTTACCGTATACACTGCCAGCAGAGCCAACTGGTTATAGGGGCGCCCATTCTTGGGAGCAATATGCTGGGCCTTTAGGTACCAACTGGAATAGAAAAACAGTAAAAAAAAAAAAAAAAAAAATGCTAGCTCCACATCAGCACTTTCCCATTTCATCACCTCATAGCCCTAACTGCTTAAGACATAAGCTGGAGGGTTAGACAACTCTGGAATGGTAAAGCCTAATTACAAAGACCAACTGAGACACCTGCAGGACTTTCCTGTGAGAGGCCACTCGGGTGGCCCATTGCTCTTAATAAGGCTTAGTTCAACGCCACAAGGAAAGAGAAGCAATGAACAAGAGGCAAAAGTACCTGCGTGCTTTCCCGTAGTTTGCTGTGTCATTGGCTTGTTCCCGATACCTAGCGATATCTCCTTGGCAAATCATACATCGCTGGGCACTGATCAAGGCATATTTTACCTTTAGGAAAAATGATCGGTTAGTACTGTACCCAAGAAACTCTAACTTTAGCCCCAAAGGACAGGGATAGGATCAAAGTGACAGAACAGCATTAATAAGGCACTAGTGGTCCTCAACAAAGTAAAAAGTTTTCAGTCTAAACTTGCTAGTGAGGGGCACCTGGGTGGCTCAGTTGGTTAAGCGACTGCTTTCGGCTCAGGTCATGATCCCGGAGACCCAGGATCAAGTCCCACATCAGGCTCCCACATCAGAAGCCTGCTTCTCCCTCTCTCACTCCCCCTGCTTGTGTTCCCTCTCTGGCTGTGTTTCTCTCTCTCAAATAAATAAAATCTTAAAAATAAATAAATAAATAAATAAACTTGCCTAGTGAAAGACAGCCAATTATGTGATACAAAATTTAATGAGAAAGAATGGCAGAAAAGAGAGGAGGTCATTCTTATTTCAAGTCCCAGGTAAAGAGAAGTAAACATTCTGAAACCTCGAAAGAGAAACCTAACTCTCTACGTAAGAGTTGTGTGATCTTCCGTAGCTCTTTGGGACTGTTTTGGGGACTCAAGTTTCTTCATATGAATATAAAAATGCATACGCCATAGGGTAAGTGGAGAGAATACGTGTTAAATACTTCACAAATTACAAAGTAATATATGAATACTAAGACAACTGTTTATTCTGTTTTTTTCCTGTCATCATTATAGTCTTTCTCTCCTCAAACTACCAGCCAGTATCACTGCACTGTTACTGCACTACATTCACTTTGCAAAACAGTAACAATTCCCTAAAATGATAACATAGCTACCCTTTACCAAACACCTAGGGTACTGCCAGACACTAAGTAGTTCTCCTCCCCCTCTATAGCTGTTTTCTCTGTAAGGGGCTTGGCCTCTGTCCCTCCAGGAGAAAACACCACAGTAGACCTTTAACAATCCCAAGACATGTGTCCAACCAAAAAAACCTAGGGAACATCACTTCACAACATACAATTCCAGTCCACACAAGATAACACATCACTGAAGAAAGAACAAAGGTTCAAGAAGCAGATATTGTCCCTGAGGAAGGCTCATCCACTAGCTAAAGAACTATCTACTGCACATCAATCTCCTAATGCATAACAAACATGAGCCTCAGCAAAGTTATATACCACTACAAGCCATATACCTTCAGAGTCCTGACTATTCCACACATTCTCTGAATGAACCAAGAGCCCTTGTAGTTAGCTGATAAAGCACCAAGAAAACAGATTATGTTTCCATCCTCCAGCACTCTGCTATCTCAATGAGGTGCGGGGGGGGGGGGGGGGATTCCACCAAAGGCTCTCCACTATCCTCCGGATAAAGTCCCAGATGATCTAGTTTCTATTCCCCTCTACAGCACCTCTTCCCCCCTCTCTCTCTGCACCTCAGTCAGACTAGTCTTTTCTCAGTATCCCTAACACACCATGTTCTTTCCCGCTTCAGGACCTGCACATATACTACTTCCTCTCCATAGAATATTCTAGCATCTTCACATACATCTTCACCTGACTAACAGCTCAGGTCTTCGGCCTCAACTTAACTGTGACTTCCTCAGTCTTCTGTGACCCTTTAAACCCCTTTACCTTATACCCCCACCATGACATCCTTTGCAGAAATCACTGCATCTGCAATTACTAATCCATCATCTGTACTCATCCCTAAGCAAACTCTAAACTCCAAGAGCTGGGATCATGGCTTTCTTGTTCCACAATGAATTATGTGTCCCAGAAAGACATGCAGTATGTAGGAGGGTCTCAATAAATACTTGATTAGTAAGAGTTTGTGCACAGTAATCATCAGGAGTAGAAAGACACAAGGAAGTCTCTGCTCCATAATCATATGCCTTTCTCTAATGAATTTTTAACCTCTTCCTTTCCCATGACCTTTTCCTCTCAATGTATAAATATGCTTACGTCTCTTCCAGCTTAAAAACAAACTTCTCTTGACACTGTGTTCTCTTTTAACTATCTTCCCTCCTTGCCTTCACAGCCAAGATTCTCAAAAGAATGGTCTATATTACTCCCTTCATTGTATCTACTCTCCTGCTTTTCATTCTCTGCAGTCTGTCTTCTATCCTCTCCAACAGAAATT
The DNA here is from genome assembly GCA_004023965.1 of Spilogale gracilis. NCBI lineage: Eukaryota > Metazoa > Chordata > Mammalia > Carnivora > Mephitidae > Spilogale > Spilogale gracilis. The sequence continues at coordinate 23,715 of PITA01021901.1, read as the reverse complement.
GTGATAAACTCATCCAATCCAATGGACACTTTAAATAATCTCAGCATTCAATGACTCTACAGTACTTGACAGTTCTACCCAACACCACCCTGAAATTTCACTCCCCCAAGCCCCACTCTCTGGGTGACTGGCCAGTACGCCAGTACCCAAAGTTCTGCTTCAACTACCACTTATACACTGATGACTTCTGAATCTATAGCACCAGCTTAGCTCTTTCCCCTAAGCTTCAAACAGATCAGAATATTCATCCGTTCATTTTCAAGTCCCTCCATTTACACACAGCCCAAACTGAACTAATCTCTTCCTCCAAGCCTCTCTCTCTAGGCCACAAACTGGGAGAGATGATCTAGACTCCTTATGCCTCCTAACTCATCACTCACACCAAATCAACCAGCAATTCAATTCTATTTCCCTTATATCTTTCCAATTTGTCTTCTCTTTTCTACCTCCACTACCTCTACCTTAGTTCAGGCCCTCAACCTGACTCTCCTACCTCCGCTCTTGCCCAAATTCATCCATCTGCCAGTGACTGGTTCTAAGAAGAAATCTTGTGCTATCCATTTAGTGAAAATCAAGCCATGGCTCCTCACTGCTTTCAGAATCAAGTCCAAACTCTTCAGTATGGCCTACAAAAGTTTTTGACCTAACCTCTTTTATTTCATTAGCTTTACTGCCTACAACAGCCCAACTCCACATTACAAAAATGAGCATACTGAACTTCTTACGCTTTCCAACAAGGCCTGATTCTCTCTTGCTGTGTCCTGTACTGCCCCTTCCACTCCTAGTCAGGTTTCAAGACTTGACAGTCTCTCAGAAGTCTCCCTTGACTCCACCAGTCTGAACCAGAGTCACTTCACTCTACGCCCCTTCCACACTGTATATATATTACCATAATACTTATTACATGATAATTGCTGCTTTAATTGGCCTGTTCCCCCACTGGACTGTATCTTTTGTCCTGTATCCTCAACACCTAGCATAGTGCCTAGCACATAACATTAGACAAATGTTTACTAAATGGACTATTAAAGATAAAGAAGGGGGCTTACTGTCTTGCGTAATGGCTTGCTGCGAATGGCAAGACCATCCATGTAGTCCTCCAGTTTGAACTTGTAAGTAACCTGCAGCTTCTGAAGCAAACTATCAAAGAAGTCACTACCCTATAAAGACAAAAAGTAAGAAACAGCTGAATCAGACTGTTCTGATCCAATCTACCCACTAGAAACTGGGGCAAGTAACCTGTCCACAGTTCGGCTAATGTTTAATCGTCCTATGTAAAGAGAGGCATACACATGTTTAGTGGTCACCAACTAAACACAGGACAAAGTCATAGCATAAGCCCCTCGATGGTTTTAAAACACACACACACACAAACACCATACACACCTAATCTCCCAACAGCCACCCACCGCTAAACAAGACATTCAGAAAATTTCCAAGCTCAAAATTAACTCCAATTGCCAATAAGTTATGGTCCCAGGAAAGCAACAGGGTAGGTTAGGCCTAAACCCAAGAAAAGAACATAAAGTTTTTGTCAGTGTTCTGATATAAATCATCATATTTCAGGTGATAAAAACCCATCACAACTACAGAATGCTAAAGCCTTTATCCTGAGGACAAAAAGATGATGGTTTACCTCATCCAAGAGCTCCAAAAGTCTGTTCCGAATCTGCTCAGGGTTCTCAACATTCGGATCCTTGAGAAGCTGCCTGAACTTCTCAATCACCTGATAGAAAGCATTCTTCCACAGGATCTGATCCACATTCTGATTATCAGAGAACTCAATATCTAATAGGATACAGCGCTCATAAAGCTGCAGCAGTTCAACTCTGGAATGAAATACATGCAACTTCTAGCTCCAAAAACACCACAAGAAAGGCTAGACCCAAGATCTGAGTTTCTTGCAAATTAAACACCTTCCTTGGCAGGAACTCCAAAATGCCACCAGGTATAGTACTCCTGTGACTTTTCATTCTGTGTGGCAGAATGTCATTCTAAAGATGGTTATGTCTAGTAAAGTAGTTTTTCCCCATATGCCTCCACCTAAATTTAACAGCTGAAATAAGATCTTCACCACAAGTTATATGTTATTCACTTCTTGGCATTCTGGAAAGTCCTTCCTTTTCCATTTCCAGATTCCATGTCCTCTTCAAGACTTTTTTTCTTAAAGAAAGAATGGGAAGCATAATCATTTCTAAGACTAGAAATAAAATTTTCTGTTCTTTTTCCAACTGCCCCTTCCTTACAAAAATCAATGTGGTAGGAATTTAACACCCAGTGCCTTGCCAAAGAAGTTTCTATGGTCCTCAGCCACAGGAGCCTATACACCACTAGCTTATTCCCACTTCCCTCTTGCCAGGATGGAACACACCATACCTGAGTTGAGCCATCTTCTCCAGACCCTCAGGACTGATGCGGTCCCTGGAGAGCAGGTTGCTGAGCTGCAGTTCCTGGTTGTCAGCCACCCGGAGAAGCCTATGTAGCTCCTGCTGCTGCATGTTCCTCATGTGCTGCTCCATCTCCTCAGGACTCATGGTGCTGGCAGGGAGAGGGCCACAAACATACTGTCCTGATGCAGTTGGGTAGCCTGGGTAGTAAGGCCCAGGGTATACACCATTCGTAGGGCCCACAGGGTACTGCAGAGGGCTATAGCCCGTATAAGGATACTGAGAGACAGGGCCTGGTGTCCGGGGGTAATAATAGGGGTTGTCCGAGTTTTGAAACTTATAATAAGATGCTTGGGCCTGGCGGGAATCACCCCAAGAGGTAGGGCTGACTTCATCATCAGTGTCTAAGAAATGTAGCTGGGGCGTCTGGCTCTTTAGAGCAGGTTTCTGATCAGGATTGTTTGGGTCCCATAATCGTCGCGTGGTGCCTCCTCGGCCCCAACTCCGAGATCCCTTACTACCAGATCCAAATAAAAGCCGAGGTCCCAAAGGTGCAGATTCTGGAGAACCGGCTGAACTGACAGATAGGGTGGTATGGGCAGGCAGAATGAGAATGCCACGTCCACGGCCTCGAAGTTCTTGTTTCAGGTTTTTGGACTCCTGCTTCTCAGAACCTTTGCCCCCACTGCTTAAGCCTTTGTCAGGCTTTATCCTATCCATATCCTCCCTGGACGATCTCACCATGGGGAAATCTTTGTTCATGGTTTCTGCATCAAAGGTGACACGGAGAGTGCCGCGATTTTCTTTCCCACTGCTTTTCTGCTCTCCCTCGCCACGGCCAGACCAGCTTCTTTCTAAATGTTTCTTCCTTTCCAAGCTCCTCCTGGGCCCATCAGGCTCATCAATTCTGTCCTCATCTAAAGAGTCAGTTGAGGACAAAGATACTTGCTTCTTCAGTCGTGGCCTCTCCTTGGCCCGATCCTGTCGGCGGCGCCGACATGAAGTATCAGTCGGGCCAGCCCCCTCCGCACTGTTGTTGCTGCCAGCGGAGCTGGTACTACAAGTGCGATAGCGGTTCCTTCGTTTGTCTGAGCGGGAGTAGCGCTTTGCAGAACCTGGCTTCCCCTGTGCCAGGTCATCGGTCACTTTCTTTACCCCTTCTCCCTTCTCAATCCTCTTTCCTTTTTCTCCCTTTGCAGCCCTTACTCTGTCACCATTTAGGCTTTTTTCTGCCTCATCTTTGTCTGGTTTATTCATGACCTCCTCTTTCACATTTCCCCTACACTCATCTTCTTCTACTCTCAGTTGCTCCACTTGGTTGAGGATTTCTTCCTCACCCACCCTGCTAGTCGATTCTTTGGTAAGAGTCTGCAAACGCCTTCCAGGCTGGTAGATCTGCATGTCAGGTTTCTTTGTTCTCTTGATAATTCTTAGACTTCGATCCTCTTGTCCAGAGGTCCTAGGAAAGGACTCCTGTGCCCCAATATTTTCTGGGTCTACAGGACCATTTTGATGTTGGTTATCCAGCTCCTTGCAGACATCTTTAATGAGCTGGGTACCATTTCCAACAGCAGAGGAATCTCTGTCATTAACAATTCCATCCTTAAATTCGTCACTCCCAGAAGGTTCCTTGATTTTAGGTTTGTTCCTCAGTCGGGAAAGACCAGGCTTATAGATTTCCAGATCTGGGCGCCGGTTATCTCTGCGCTGCCTGGGCTCCTTCATGTTTTCTGTGATGTTGGAAGAGCGTGTTGGGGAGGAACAGGTAGAAGAAGAGAATAAAAGGAGAGGGAAAAAAAAAACTGTCATTCTTCTTAAGTAACAGAAAACCCAAGCAAGACTAACACATCGAAATGCTAATATTGGCAAACATGGAAGGAAATTTTTGAAGAAGCAGAAATTCTAGTAGGTTTACAGTATTTGTTTAGCAACTGGCAAGGCTAAGAACTTTATTATGTTAGAGCTATCTACACTTGGGTTATGGTAATAGGAAAAACAAACAAACAAACAAAAACCCCAAAAAACATACTGTCTTGTGTTACCCAAGTCATATCCAGGTGTCCAAGACCCCAAACTACCTTATCCTTGCCAGAATAAAAGATGTCTATTTGGGCATCAGACTGTTCTCTGCTATGGAGCCCTTGGATCCATTTTAGTCTTTTCTTCTAGTGCTTCTAACTTTTTTCAAGGGTAGCTAAGACCCCCCCTTTTTGAAGATTTTATTTACTTATTTGTCAGAGAGAGAGAGAGCACAAGCAGGTGGAACGGCAGGCAGAAGGAGAAGCACGCTGGCTAAGCAAAGAGTCTGGTGTGGGACTCGATCCCAGGACCCTGGGATCATGACCTGAGCCAAAGGCAGAAGGTTAACCAAATAAGCCACCCATATGCCCCTGCTAAGCCCCTTTTAACATAGTAGTAGCTGGGGGTAAAGAAGAAAAAGAGGGGTATGCACAACAATTCACAGTTCTGGACATATCTGGGGGGGAAAATGTGCAACTTCAGTTTCTGAACTTGGCCAGGACAATCCTCTTCTTTTAGGGTACCAAATGCCCGAACACATACCTGTTGCTGAAGCAAACAGGAAGCAGTTCCTTTCACATTCTTCAACTCCACTCATGCTCACCAACTCTCTAACAGCAGCCAGCAGTCATTCCAAGAAAATACTGCTCAGACTATCATCTTTAGAATACTGAGACTAACTGCTACTATGATGTGGAATATGAGAAGGAAAAAGTTCCATAAAGGAGCTTTCTCTGAGGATGATGGAAGTATTGTGACATGCTCTCAATATACCAAGGACTGCAGTACTTAAAATAAGGGTACAGGACTTTCGAAACTACTCTCCAGGCTCCCTAAACTTACTGAATGACAAATAAGCAAGTATCTATTTTTTTTTATCTGTTACCTTTGCCTATTAAGAGAAGAGACTACTACAAATAGCCATGAAACTGGTCAATGAGAAACTGATAGGAATTGGGGAGATTACAGAATACTCAAAACAGGATGCTTTAGAAAACCCTAATAGTTTGGGGCGCCTGGGTGGCTCAGTTGGTTAAGCGACTGCCTTCGGCTCAGGTCATGATCCCGGAGACCGGGAATCGAGTCCCGCGTCAGGTTCCCCACTCGGCGGGAAGCCTGCTTCTCCCTCTCTCACTCCCCCGCTTGTGTTCCCTCTCTGGCTGTGTTTCTCTCTGTCAAATAAATAAAATCTTTCTAAAAATAAATAAATAAATAAATAAAATCCTAATAGTTTTATAAGCACCAATACAAACAAGCCCATTACAGAAATAAATAATATCCTCCAGCATTTAACACATCGGTGTAACAAAACAAAAGAAAGAAGCAAAAACACAAAAACTCCTGAAGTTTAAGATACTGCTTCGGTATTTTCAAAAGCTTAAAAGACTATTTCATCAAGTATGAATAAAGGTAAAGCAGCTTACCTCCAGAATAACTGACCCTCAGGAGCCTTTGTAACTTAGGTGAGAGGTGGGAAGGAGGAATGAGAAAAGCTACTACTACTCAGAGCAGAGGGAGAAAACACCCTTAATAACCCCATTCAAATAACCAACGAAAACCAATTTCACAGACTTTGGCCACAGCCTGCAGAAGCACAACTACCACTCTACACAAACCCACCACCTAACAAAGGAGAGATGAGATACTAGAATCTTCCTTGGAGCTTTCCTAGTGTGGATGAAGACTTAGTTTACAAGATGAACATTCTTTCTGACAAATACTGCTCCGACACCTGCCGAGGACAAACCAGAGGACAAGTCCTGGATCCCTCTGGTGACAAGCCTTCAGAACCCTGCCTCGGGGAAAAAAGTTCAGCAAGGAAGTCCCAAGCTGTTCAAGCCTTCTCCTCGATTTCCCCAGTTCCTTCTCTCCAACTCTAAAGAGATGACAAGGAAGGCATGCGGATGATTCCTCTGGGAACGATACATCCCAGGGCCTCCTCCGGACCCCAGCACCCACTCCTCGTAGCGTCTCCTGACGACTGGGAATCCACAAACTGGTGTGAGAAGGTTGGGGCAATGGGGAACAGTCACCTTCGCGGTGAGAAAGGGGGCGGAGGCAGGAACTCGGGTCGGGCTCTCGCGGAGCGGCCCGGGGCTGGCCGAGCCCGATTCTGCACTAGCCCTCGGGCTGGTGGGGCGGCCAGGGGACGCCCTCGGCCCCCGCCCCCACTGCTGGGGGAAGGGGCGGGGGCTCGGGAGACCCGCCGACCGAGCGGGGAGGAGGCAGAGGAGGAGAGGGAGGCGGGGCGGGCAGGCCCAGCCCAGGAGCTGGGCGGTGCGACTCACCTCTGCTCCCGGCCTGCGGAGCGAGAGCGGCCAGGATCCCTCGCAGCTCCGACGCGGAGATCCGGACACGCTCCAACCCCTCCGCCATCTTCGTGACTGCTGCTACAGCTGCAGCCACTCCGCCACCGCCGCGCGCAGCCAGGAAACCACGACGGACGGGCGGTGCGCGCGCTTACCCACCTCCCACCCGTGTCCCCGCCCCCTCCAGCTTCCTCCCCTAACGACGGTGGCCGCACTGGCAGGAAAAGGTCTGAACGCGAGTTCCGCGGCTCCAGAGAGCTGGGGAGGCGGGCACTGCGCGTGCGCAGAGGTGTGGTCTGGAAGGTGAGCTGAGGCTGGAGTTGGGAGCTCGGCGCTGGAGAGGTGAGGAGAGGCCCGGCCAAGGCAGGCCAGGCAACGCGGGCGTTCGCGGCGGTGGCTGCTCTTGCTGCTGTGGAGGCCATCGAGGACACTGGTACTGGTCTGGGGCTCGGTCTGACGGAGACACCCCACAATCTGGCCGCCTCCAGTTATCCTAGGCCAGGGTCTCCCTCCACAGGCCCGGACTAGCGCCTCAGGCTTTTACTTGAGGATCTTAAAGGTCTTGTAGGAGCAGTTATTATACCTCCCTTTTTTTTTAGATGAGTTAACTGAATCCTAGAGAAGCGTAGCAAATTGCCCAGGGTGACATAGTGGGTAAGTATCATAGTATATCAGTCTTTTTCTTTATGGCGGACTACGTCCCCAACACCCTTGACTTCCCCCGACCCGCCCGACTTTTCTTTAAAAAAAAAAAAAAAAAGTGCTTGGAGAAAGTAGATATGTGAAAAGATGCAGTGTTTCAAAAGAAGGAGATTAATTTGAGTGGTCAGAGCAAATGGCAATATTTAAAACATACGAACGAAGTAGGAAAAAATATTAAAAACAATAATTCGGTGGTTTTTAAATTTGAGAGAGCTAGAGAAGGAGCGGGGGGGGGGGCAGAGAGAGAAGCAGACCGCCCCTCTGAGCAGGGAGCCAGATGAGGGGCTGAATGGCAGGACCTTGGGATCATGACCTGAGCCAAAGGCAGATGCTCAACCAACTGAGCCACCCAGGCACCCCTAAGTGAACATGTTTTAACATTGAAGTTAAGACATAATTTTTTTTCAAAAGATGGAAAAATAATCTGAACAAAATTCCTAGGAAAACCATGATTGCCAAACTAATGCAGTCTCTACACTGCCGATGTGATATGTCAAAAGTTTAACCAGTTCAAGAGAATTTACTAGAACTCAGAGGGAAAAATATAACATACGACTATGAGCGACAAGAAGACATGGAGAATGGATCCAGAAAACGAATAATAAAATAGAAGTTCCAGAAGGTGATAACAGAACTAACTGAGAAGCAGGAATCAAAGAAATAATAGAAGAAAATTTACTGTTGATGGGAAAATTTAAATTTAAGTCTTAAATTTAGCCAGTAGATTTAAAGGTTCATGAAATAACAAGGTTAAAAGTAAATGAACAATCATATTTAGACCTGTTTTACAATGAAAGCTTTTGAGTTTAAAGAATTAAAATGTGTTTGAGATGAAACAATCAAGATATATAATTAAAATTTTAAAGCCAGTTGCAGAACAATATATAGAGTATGGTTCCATTTGAGTACAGCAAAAAAATCATTTATTGTATATGTAAGTTTCTATATAAATACACCCAAAAAAGGTATGCAAGAAAATATACTAAACTTTTTTAAATGGTTATCTTTGTAGCAGAGAATAGATTTAAGGGTTAGAGAGTGAAAGTTGTTTATATTTCTGTAATAGTTCAAATTCTTAAAGTAGGAATTAGATCACATATGGGTAATTCAGAAAATAACAAATTTGGATCATGGAGAAGGGAGCAATTAAAATTCTTTTTCTTTTTAAGATTTTATTTATTCACTAGAGAAGAGCATAAGCAGTTATTGGTGGGGTGGAGAAAGGGAGAAGCAGACTTCCCACTGAGTAGGGAGCCAGATGCAGGGCTCCATCCCAGGACCCTGGGATTATGACCTGAGTCCAAGGCAGATGCTTAACTGGCTGAGCCCCAGGTGCCCCAGGAAGAATTCAGTTTCTTTTTTTTTTCTTATAGATTTTATTTATTTATTTGACAGAGACAGATCACAAGTAGGCAGAGAGGCAGGAGGAAGCAGGCTCCCCGCCCAGCAGAAAGCCGATGCAGGCCTCGATCCCAGGACCCTGAGATCATGACCTGAGCTGAAAGCAGAGGCTTTAAACCACTGAGCCACCCAGGCGCCCAAGAATTCAGTTTCTAAAAAAAAAAATTGTACAGGTCATGTTTGCTGAGCACACAGTAGTAAAAGTAGAAATGAGTAATCACAAATTAAGCAAAATCTAGCTACTTGGAAACTTTTTTAACAAATTTTATTTTTTTAAATATTTTATTTTATTTGTGAGAGAGAGCATGAGAGGGGAGGGGATCAGAGGGGAAGTGGACTCCCTGCTGAGCAGGGAGCCCTATGCCAGGGACTCCAGGATCATGACCTGAGCCCAACGCAGTTGCTTAAGCCACCCAGGGGCCTAAACATAAATTTTAAATAACTCAAACAAAATAAGACTGGATTCTTTAAAAATTAAAGTTGTGGGGGCCCCTGAGTGGCTCAGTTGGTTAAGCCACTGCCTTCGGCTCAGGTCATGATCCTGGAGTCCCAGAATCGAGTCCCACATCGGGCTCCCAGCTCCACAGGGAGTCTGCTTCTCCCTCTGACCTTCTCCCCGCTCATGTTCTCTCTCACTCACTCTCTCTCTCAAAATAAATAAATAAAATCTTCTAAAAAAAAATTAAAACTGGGGTGCACGAGTGGCTCAGTCATTTGGGCATCTGCCTTTGGCTTGGCCTGTGACCCCAGAGTCCTGGAATCCAGCCCCACATCAGGCTCCCTGCTCATTTAGGAGTCTGCTTCTCTCTCTGACCCTCCCCCCTCCCGTGGTCTCTCTCTTACTCACTCACTGGCAAATAAATAAAATCTTTTTAAAAATAAAATTAAGGCGCCCGGGTGGCTCAGTGGGCTAAAGCTTCTGCCTTCGGCTCAGGTCATGATCTCAGGGTCCTGGGATCGAGGCCCGCATCGGGCTCTCTGCTCAGCAAGGAGCCTGTTTCCTCTGCTCTCTCTGCCTGCCTCTCTGCCTACTTTGGATCTCTCTCTCTGTCAAATAAATAAATAAAATGTGTGGGTTTTTTTAAATTTTTTTTAAAAGATTTTATTTATTTGACAGAGAGAAACACAGCCAGAGAGGGATCACAAGCAGGGGGAGTGAGAGACGGAGAAGCAGGCTTCCCGCCGAGCAGGGAGCCCGATGTGGGACTGGATCCCGGATCTCCAGGATCATGGCCTGAGCGGAAGGCAGTCGCTTAACCAACTGAGCCACCCAGGCGCCCCATAAAATGTTTTCTTAAAAATTAATGAAAATATTGCATAGCAAAACCTGTGGCATATCATTAAAGCAATAATCAGGAAAATTAATAGCCTGAGTGCTTTTATTATTAATTTTAAAAGAACGCGATCCGGGAATAGCACTTCTGGGTATTTACCTCCAAAATACAAAAACACTAATTGAGAAGGGATACATGCACCTCTGTGTTTATTGCACCAGTATTTACAATAGCCAGATTATGGAAGCAGCCCAAATGTCCATCAACAGATAAATGGATACAGAAGATGTGGTAGATATATACAATAAAATAATATTCAGCAATAAAGAATGAAATTTTGCCATTTGCCATAACATGAATGGAGCTAGAAAGTATAAGGCTAAATGAAATAAGTCTGCTTGAGAAGACAGCATGATTTCACTCCTGGGATTTAAGAAACAAACGAAGGAAAAAGACAAACCAAGAAAAAGACTCAACTATAGAGAACTGATGGTTACCAGAGGGGAAGTTGGGGTGGGGGTCAAAACAGGTGAAGGGGATTAAAGAATACACTTATCCTGACGAGTAAGTGAGTAATGTATAGAATTGTTGAATCACTATATTGTATGCCTGAAACTAATATAACACTGTATGTTAACTATACTGGAATTAAAATTAAAAACAATTTAAAAAATAAGTAAAATTTTAAAATAAAAAACAAGTTTTTAAAGAATGAAAATTAATAATGGGACATCTGGGTGACTCAGTTGATTAAGCGTCCAACTCTCAGTTTGGACTAGGCTGATGATCTTGCAGTGGTGGGATTGAGCCCCACATCAGGGTCTGCAATCAGTGCAGAATCTATTTCAGATTCTTTCTCCTTCTCGCTCTGCCCCTTCTCTGACTGCGTGCTCTCTCTCTAAAATGAATAAGTAAAATCTGTTTAAAAAATGAAAGTTGGGGCGCCTGGGTGGCTCAGTGGTTACGCCGCTGCCTTCAGCTCAGATCATAATCCCAGAGACCGGGGAATCGAGTCCCGCATCCGGCTGCCTGCTCCGCAGGAAGCCTGCTTCTCCCTCTCTCACTCCCCCTGCTTGTGTTCCCTCTCTGGCTATGTTTCTCTGCGTCAAATAAATAAAATCTTAAAAAAAAAAAAAAAATGAAAGTTACAGGGCGCCTGGATGGCTCAGTTGGTTAAGCGACTGCCTTCGGCTCAGGTCATGATCCCGGAGACCCAGGATCGAGTCTCATATTGGGCTCCCTGCTCGGCGGGAAGCCTGCTTCTCCCTCTCTCACTCCCCCTGCTTGTGTTCCCACTCTGGCTGTGTTTCTCTGTCAAATAAATAAAATCTTTAAGAAAAAAAAATAAAGTTACTAAGAATTTTTAAACGAGAGAAAATAGAATAAAGATAAAATCAGAAGTAATAAAAGAATAGCACTTGATAAATTGAAGAGCTCATTTTTCAGAAACAGACATTAAGGGGCGCCTGGGTGGCTCAGTTGGTTAAGCGACTGCCTTCGGCTCAGGTCATGATCCCGGAGACCTGGGATCAAGTCCCACATCGGGCTCCCTGCTCGGCGGGAAGCCTGCTTCTCTCACTCCCACTCCCCTCTCTCGCTGTGTTTCTGTCAAATAAATAAATAAAATCTTAAAATATACATATATATATCTTTAGAAATAGGCATTAAAAGTAGATACATTTCTGGCAAAGAAAAAAAGGTCATCCTCTTAGATATCTCATAAGTAATTAAAATTTATCTCATGAAATCTCTGATTTTCACTTGAAATATTTACTTCTTCACCAGTCATATCTCAATTATGCCATCATCTAAGTCAAAACCCAGGAGTTACCCTTAACCTCCACCTCCCTCACTGCCCACATTTAATCCAATATCAGAACATATGCCCTCTATCTCTGTAGTGGACAGTTATCGTATTCATTATCTCAATGTTCTCATCTTTTCTCTCGAAAACTGCCCCACGCCCAGTTCTCACTCAGAAGTACCTTTTCTTTTTCTTTCATTTTTTTCTTCTTCTCACTTGTGTTTGCTGTTTTTCCCTCAGGTACAAAGATTTGAGGCAGTCATATGATTTGTTTCACCCTTTCATCGAGTCTTTTCTGATTTTTATCTTTTATTCATTCTAGTTTTCATGTTCCTTCCCTTCCTTCTTAGGTAGCCACTCTAATTGTGTTTAATACAGTTCTTTGGATATACATGTGTCTTTGAATAATATATTGTATCATTTTATATATGTGTTTTCAATGTACATAATTGATACTGTGTTTTAGAAATCATTCTGTTTTTCATGTTTGTGTAAATACTTCTGACTATTGCATAGTATTGTCAAGTGATCTCACACCCTTGGCCACTGGTCCTGGGCCAAGATGTGCCAATCAAAATCCTTATCCAGAATTTTTGAACTGAAGCTAAGGGAAAAAATCCCTTTCCAGTGTGGAAGCCATAATATATAAAACAGGAGCTGTCAGCAGCCAAATGTCCTGCCATGTGGAACCAGCTGGTCTGCAATGAAAAAGAATGAAGCCAATATGCAAAAAATAGCAGAGGTGAGAAACAATGAGAAAGTCCTGGAAAAATCTCAAGTCTCTGGTTCCAGTTCCTGAAATTTCATATTCCTGCCCTTCCCATGGTCAACTCTTCTTGGATTCCATGAACCAGTAAATCTTATTGCCTCCATCTTGTGCCTAAGCCAGTTCCTATTGGGATTCTATGACTTGCAACCAAGGCCTAATTATAATCTCCAAAACATATTTCTTGCGTGTGTGTGTTCGTGTGGTTTTTTCCTTAATTGTGGTAAAGTCCATATGACATGAAATACAACATTGTAACCATTTTTAAGTGTACAGTTCAGTAATGTTAAGTGCATTGACATTGTTGTACAAGCAGTCTCCAGAACTTTTTATCTTGGAAAACTGAAACTATACAACTTCCCATCCTCCCTGCCCCCAGCTTCTGACGACCACCATTTTAGTTCCTATGAACCTAACTACTCTAGGTACCTCACATAAGTGTAATCATACAGTTGTTTCTTTTCTTTTATTTATTTATTTATTTATTTATTTATTTATTTATTTATTTATTTATTTGACAGAGAGAAACACAGCCTAGAGAGGGAACACAAGCAGAGGGACTGAGAGAGGGAGAAGCAGGCTTCCCACCAAGCAGGAATCCCGATGTAGGACTCGATCCCGCGTCTCCAGGATCATGACCTGAGCCGAAAGCAGCTGCTTAACCAACTGAACCACCCAGGCCCCCCTACAGTTGTTTCTTTGTGACTGGCTTATTTCACTTAGCCTAATATTCCCAAGATTCATCCATGTAGCCTGTCAGAATTTCCTCCCTTTTTAAGTTGAATGATATTCCATTGTAGGTATATAGCATATTTTGTTTACCTATTCATCTGTTGATGGAAACTTGGGTTGCTCCTACCTTTTGGCTATTATGAATAATGCTATTAACATAGGTGTACAAATACATCTTTGAAACACTTTTTGAATTCTGGGTATATACCCAGAAGTGGGATTGTTGGCTCATAAGGAATTCTATGTTTAATTCTTTGAGGAACTACCATACTGTTCATAGCAGCTGCACCATTTTATATTTCCACCAACAGTACACAAAAAGTCCAATGTCTCCAGGTCCTGGCCAACGCTTGCTTGCTTAATAGTCATCCTAATAGGTGTAAGGTGGTATCTCGTGGTTTTCATTTGAACTTCCCTAGTGATTAGTGATGTTGAGCATCTTTTCATGTCTTGTGTTCATTTGTATAGCTTCTTTTTTTTTTTTTTTTTTTTTTTTTTTTTTTTTTTTTTTTTTTTTTTTTTTTTTTTTTTTTTTTTTTTTTAAAGATTTTATTTATTTATTTGACAGAGAGAAACACAGTGAGAGAGGGAACACAAGCAGAGGGACTGAGAGAGGGAGAAGCAGGCCTCCCGCCGAGCAGGAAGCCCGATGTGGGACTCGATCCTCCCGGGTCTCCGGGATCATGACCTGAGCCGAAAGCAGTCGCTCAACCAACTGAGCCACCCAGGCGCCCTGTATAGCTTCTTTAGAGCAATGTCCATTCAAGTCCTTTGCTCATTTTTAAATGAGGTTTGTTTTTCCAAAATGTATATTGATTGTTTTTTCTACCTTCACTTTCACCATCCAATCACCTGTTGATTTTCATAGACAATACTTGGGACTCCCTGATGCCAATGTTATTTCTTTACTTTTCATTCAGCACAATATAGCCAGAGTGATTTTCTGAAAATAAAAAAAAAAAAAATTAACATGTCACCACCTGCTCAGAATTGTCCAATGGTATTCCATTGCTCTTCAGGAAAAAAAATCCTTGAGTCATGGTCCCTATGATGTAGATCCTGCCAATTTCATTCTTTCTCTTTGATCACTATTTTGGCCTTTTAGTTTCTGGAATATGCCATGTTCCTTTTCTATGTAAAGCCTTCATGCATAGCCCCTCCAGCTCAAGCACTTTTCCATCTACTCTGCCCATTCACTTTATGGGTCATAAATTTCACTTCTCCATAGAGGGCTTTCCTTAACCTTCCTTGATCTATATACCTTCCCATTATAGTATCCTAACATACTTCCCTGGTATCACCTATCAATATTTATAAATATGTATTTATTTTTGGATTAGTACACATTTCTCCACTAGATTGTAAGCTTTAAGAGCAGGAACAAGTCTTTTTCTAACACTATATCCCAGGATCAAATACTATCTGACATCTACAGGTGCTCAATATTCACTGATTGAATAAATAAACGAATACCAAAGATAGGAAGAAAGCTTAGAAATACTAATGTGTTTAACTTCATACTAATACATTTGAAATTTTAAATTAGATGATTTCCCCAAAAAGTTAAATATAAATTACCAAAATTAATTCAGGAGAAAGTAGTAAATCCAGATAAGCCAATTAGCTGTGAAGTCACTGAAAAAGTTACCAGAAGTATACTTATAAGGTAAAGAAAAATCATCTTTTTTTTTTTTTTAAGATTTTTATTTATTTATTTGACAGTGACACCACAAGAGAGAGAATACAAGCAGGGGCAGTGGTACAGGGAGAGAAGCAGGCTTCCTGCCAAGCAGGGAGCCCAATGTAGGGCTTGATCCCAGGACCCTGTTACCATGACCCGGGCCAAAGACAGACAACCACTGAGCCCACCCAGGAGCTCCAACAAATCATCTTTATTTGTAGATAGTGTGATTGGAGAGTAAACTATTAGATCTAATAAGGTAATGTACTTAAGTATCCTATTACATGCTAAATATATAAAAATTATTACTTTTCACATATATCATCAGAAAGCAATTTAAGTACCTAATTAAAAATACCTTCTTGGGAGGCCTGGGTGGCTCAGTCCATTGGACGGCTGCCTTCACTTCAGGTCATGATCCCAGGGTTCTGGGATGGAATCACATTAAGTCCTGCATCAGGTTCCTTGCTCAGCAGGGAGCCTGCTTCTCCCTCTGCCCCTCCCCCAGCTTGTGTGCACCTGAGCGCTCTCGCGCTCTCTGACAAAGTCTTTTTAAAAATACACCTTATCTGGGGCGCCTGGGTGGCTCAGTTGGTTAAGCGACTGCCTTCGGCTCAGGTCATGATCCCGGAGACCCGGGATTGAGTCCCACATCGGGCTCCCTGCTCGGCGGGAAGCCTGCTTCTCCCTCTCTCACTCCCCCTGCTTGTGTTCCCTCTCTGGCTGTGTTTCTCTCTGTCAAATAAAAATAAATAAATAAATAAATAAATAAAAATCTTTAAAAGTACACCTTATCACAAAAGCAACAAAAATATATTTTTTAAAAGATTTTACTTATTTATTTGACAGAGAGAGCCATCACAGGTAGGCAGAGAGGGAAGCAAGCTCTCTGCTGAGCAGAGAGCCCGATGTGGGCTTTGATCCCAGGACCCTGAGATCATGACCTGAGCCAAAGGCAGAGGCTTAACCTGGCGCCCCAAACAAAAATATTTTGTACTTAGGCATAAATTTAATCAGATATTCATAGGACTTACATAATGAAAATCTTGAGAAACCTAAAATAAAGACTACTAAGTTGAAAGACACCCATGTTCATGGATGGGAGGGCTCAGTGTCTAAATGTCAGTTATGCCCCCAGTTCATTTGTATATCTTAAACTGGCAAAGGATTTGAAAGTTCATTTAAAAGAATTGATATGAGAAAATCCAACACATTTTAGAGTAATCATGGCAGAATATTTTTTTTTAAGATTTCATTTATTTATTTGACGGAGAGAGATCACAAGTAGGCAGAGAGGCAGGCAGACAGAGAGGAGGAAGCAGGCTCCCCGCTGAGCAGAGAGCCCTCAATCCCAGGACCCTGAGATCATGACCCAAGCCGAAAGCAGAGGCTTTAATTCATTGAGCCACCTAGGCGACCATGGCAGAATATTAAGT
This sequence comes from Spilogale gracilis, assembly GCA_004023965.1. NCBI lineage: Eukaryota > Metazoa > Chordata > Mammalia > Carnivora > Mephitidae > Spilogale > Spilogale gracilis. The sequence goes on along the minus strand of PITA01021901.1, from coordinate 7,204 downwards.
AGTGAACAACTGGAGAAGGAATTGGCATAGTGGAACAAAATACAAAGTCCAGAAAGTTCCCAAGCATTAATAGAATTTTAATTTTTAGCAAAAAATGTTTACTCACAGTAAAGAAATATATATTCAAACTACAAGACCTATTAAATTGACAGATCAGAAATGATACAGCAGAGTGAAGGGAAAAGGGCATTCCTTTAAAAACTGCTGTTGACAGTGTAAACTGATAAAATCTACAACTCTGGAATTCAGTTTGGCAGTGGGTATCAAATGTCTTAGAAGTGTTTATACTGGGGCACCTGGGTGGCTCAGTTGGTTAAGCAACTGCCTTCCGCTCAGGCCATGATCCCAGAGACCTGGGATCAGGCTCTCTGCTCGGTGGGAGGCCTGCTTCTCCCTCTCTCATCCCCCCTGCTTGTGGAATTCCCTCTCTAACTGTGTTTCTTCTGTGGAACAAATAAATCTTAAAAAAAAAAAAAAAGTGTTTATACTTTTGATGAAAAATACCCTTTGGCAGGATCTACCCACAAAGATCTTGCAACATATCTGTTCATTACATTATTATATAGACAAAAACTCTAGGAAAAAAATCTAAATATTCAACAAGTTATGTAAAACTTTTTTAAAAAACTGGTATTTTTATAAAAAGAAGTAGCCGTTTAAAATGTGTACCTATTGATAAGCTAAGATTCATATTCATAATATTGTCTGAGAAAAAAGCAAGTTACCAAACCTGTCAATAAGTTTTGTCTGTAGATGTATGTGGGCTTGCAAAGATAATTCCTAGAACTTACACAATTGTCTTTGGGGAGGAAATAGATCAAGTTGTTTTTTTAACTGAACATGAACTGCTTTTGTTTGTTCATAAGGAAGAATAAAGGGAAACTTCATGTTTAAATGCTACATTAAAAGTAATGAAAAAGAGAAGTGTAAGTTATTGAAAATTAAAATTACAGAAACTGAAGAAATTGAGCCAATTGGAATAGGAATAAGCAAAATGTCATCTATGATTTTAACTGTCATATAATGTATGTATACTGAAGAAACAAGAGACAGAAAATTAACATAATTAAGATGACGGGATTGTAAGCAATTTTCCCCGTTGTTAAGTAATTTTTTTTTTAAGATTTTATTTATTTGACAGAGACACAGCAGGAGAGAGAACATAAGCAGGGGGGAGTGGGAGAGGGAGAAGCAGGCTTCCCACCAAGCAGGAAGGAATAGGGCTCAATCCCAGGACCCTGGGATCATGATCTGAGCTGAAGGCAACTGCTCAACGACTGAGCCACCTAAGTGCCCCCAAAATTTTTAAATAAAAAAATGTTAAGGGGCGCCTGGGTGGCTCAGTTGGTTGGGCGACTGCCTTCGGCTCAGGTCATGATCCCAGAGACCCAGGATTGAGTCCCACATCGGGCTCCCTGCTCGGCGGGAGGCCTGCTTCTCCCTCTCACTCCCCCTGCTTGTGTTCCCTCTGGCTGTGTTTCTCTCTGTCAAATAAATAAAATCTTTTAAGAAAAGATTTTGAACCCAGTTGATTCAAGTGTCACAACGATGAAAACGTAGAGACCAGTGACAGTGTTTGGATGGTAAGAGATGCAATGTATGGGTGAGGGGTAAGCTTTAAGCCTTTCCTATAAAGCTTCACCAGAAAAAAACATTTTTTTACTAAGAAACACAGCTTCAAGACAAGTTCCCTTCTATACAGAGATTCTGGAGCTCCAGTACTGGAGACCATTCCATTACCACCACAGATTACAAGTGTATTTTCCCGTGTTGTACATTTTCCTCCCCCACCGCCCCTTTTTAAAAAAATTTTTAGAGTGATTTAAGGTTCACAGCAAGATTGATGGGTAGTTGAAGAGACTTCCCATATATCCATACCCCCCACAAAAGCAGAGCCTCTCCCATTACAAACATCCCCTACCAGAAGGTATTGTTACAATTAAACCTGCACTTACGCATCATTAGCAAATTCCATGGTTTACATTATGGTTGACTCTTGTACATTCTATGGGTCTGTTAGCCATTCAAAATCTTTTCATTAAACCTACTGTCTTGGGTTTTGCTTTGACCCCATTTTTATTCCTGGGTTTCAGAACCATGTGTGCTCAGTACTGCATCTCCTTTGCTGATGTTGAAAAAGCTCATGTCAACATTCAAGATTTTGTTCACCTCACACCAGTGCTAACAAGTTTCATTTTGAATCAAGTAACAGGGCGCAATCTTTTCTTCAAATGTGAACTCTTCCAGAAAACTGGATCTTTTAAGGTAATACTGCCTTTTGATAATGTATCATGTGTCTTTTCAAACCCCTTTCCCATACACATTTATTTGCTCCTCCTGACCATCCAGTGAGGTAGGTAGAACTATTTTTTTGTTGGTAGAACTGTTTTTATAGCTGAAGAAAGGGTTATAGAAATTTTCCTTGGATGAAGTGTGGTTTACTTAGCATTATGGCGTTGATAAGCCACTTTTACATGATCTCAAAACTTCTTATAATTGGAGTGATGATATAATTTACTCTCCAAACTAGGATATGTTTGAGAATGAAAGGGGCAACTTGTGATTAAACTCAGACAATGCACACCAACCTCAATTATTGCAAGGCAACATGGGCCAAGTGTAATCACCCTGTATGCAACCAAGTTTAGGCATTCACTTTGTGTCAACTTGCTATTCATTGATACCTTATTATGAATATAAAAAATCTAAATCTAGCTAACCCCTTATTCTACGAAGTATGCCAGAGTCTTTCTTTTGCATAAGGATAGACTTTTGGGGGTGCCTGTCAGAAAAGCATGCAACTCTTGATTTTGGAGTTGTGAGTTCAAGCCCCACATGGGGTATACAGATTACTTACAGAGACACTTAAAAAGATAAAAGACTTCTGCACAAGCAGGCTCCCCACCTAGCAAGGAGCCTGATGTGGGTCTAAATCCCAGGACTCTGGGATCATGACCTGAGCTGAAGGCAGATGCTTAACTAAGCCACCCAGGCATCCCGAGTGAGAACTTTTATGTTAACACTCCATTCTCTTTTGCCCTTTGCTTCTGCCATGGTTTATTTTTCATTAATCACATATCAAACTTATTTTCACTAACTATACTAAGCATTCACGCACAGACAGACATACATACACACACACATACACAGTAGGTCTTGTACTATCATTCACACTTGCAAGCGAAGACAGGCTAGTCAACAAATGGGTTAATGACAAGTAACTTTAGAGATATCAATAAAATACCATGGAATGAAATGCCTAATTTTGCATGGGAGATCAAAGAAGTTGAACCAATGATGTTTGATCCAAATTTTACAGGATGAGTACTTTTTAGCCAGATCAGGGGGTGAAGGAAAATAGGTACCCCTATGGGTAGGGGTACCAGCATGCTGAGAGGTGCAGGAGTGTGAGCAAACCTGTAGGAGGGGAACTGAAAGTAATTTAGGATGGCTATAACAGTGAAAGCAGCAGTAAAAGTGTTTTAGAAAGACTGCAACTTGCAAGGAATTTGTACTTACAAAATAGGCAGTCAATAAAATGATAACATTTTTAAAGTCACTTTCATAATCTAGTGGAAACATTAGAGAATGACCCTTGCGGCAGGCTCAGTTGAGGTTTGGTAACATGCAAGTTGAGAAATGAGGCTTCACCAAGGTAGTGGCAAAGACAGAGGAGGTATTTCAGCAGTACAATCAGTAAGATTTTGTGATAGAATGGATGTGCGATGTTAGGATTCCTGAGAAAATCTAGGAAAGCTCCTTGCTGTTTTGAAAAGAAAGTTTTAAATCAAATACATGGTTTCACCATCCCTTTTCCAGATTCGTGGTGCCCTTAATGCAATCAAAGGCCTGACTCCTGCCACCTCAGAAGAGAAGCCCAAAGCTGTGGTTACTCACAGCAGTGGAAACCATGGCCAGGCTCTTGCCTATGCTGCTAAATTGGAAGGTACTTGACTAACTTCTCACGGTACTGTGTAGGATCATCAGAAAAGAGTGGAAAAGTATTCTTATTCAGTGAGTTGGTGATTACCATGGTTATTTCCAGGTTCCTATCTCATTATAAGCAAATTGAACATACGTTTCTATCCTAAATTCTCCTGATTTGTACTAACTAAACATGTTTCTCCCTCCCAGGGATCCCTGCTTATATTGTGGTGCCCCAAACAGCTCCCAATTGTAAAAAATTGGCAATACAAGCCTATGGTGCCTCCATAGTGTATAGTGAACAGAGTGATGAGGTAAGGAAGAGAGCAGTTCAGTGTCACTTTAACAACTTTCACCATCAAATGAAACTTCTCTTCCTACCCTGTTTCTTCTATCCTGTATTTTCTCTTCACCTTTCAATGTTAGCATGCCCAACCTTCTTTTTTTTTTTAATATTTTTATTTATTTGACAAAGAGAAACATAGCTAGAGAGGGAACACAAGCAGGGGGAGTGAGAGAGGGAGAAGCAGTCTTCCCGCTGAGCAGGGAGCCTGATGTGGGGCTGGAACCCCGGTCTCCGGGATCATGACCTGAGCCGAAGGCAGTCGCTTAACCAACTGAGCTACCCAGGCGCCCCATGCCCAACCTTTTCTATACCTATACTCACTCAGGTGAGATCATTAATCTCATAGTTTAAAATTAATCACCTATACTCTGGGGTGCCTGGGTGGCTGTCAGTTGGGTGACCAACTCTTGGTTTTGGCTCAGGTCATGGCCTCAAGGTCGTGGGAATGAGCCTCATGTGGGGCTCTGTACTTGGAAGGGAATCTGCTTCTCTCTCCTGCCCCTCCCCCTAGGCTCTTTCTCCCTCTGCCCCTCCCCCTACTCTTGCTCTCCCTCAAATACAATCTTTCTTTCTTTTCTTTCTTTCTTTCTTTCAAGATTTTATTTATTTGACAGAGAGAAACACAGTCAGAGAGGGAACACAAGCAGGAGGAGTGAGAGAGGGAGAAGCAGGCTTCCCGCCGAGCAGGGAGCCTGATGTGGGGCTCGAACCCCGGTCTCCAGGATCATGACCTGAGCCGAAGGCAGTCGCTTAACCAACTGAGCCACCCAGGCGCCCCTCTCAAATACAATCTTTAAAAAACATATGGAAAAAAATGTCTGTAGTCTAATTCCAGTCCTGACCTTTGCCCTTAATCCAGATTTGTATGTCCAATAATTACTTCATAGTTTTCATAGTTCCACTTTTTTTTTTAAATTTTTTTTTTTTATCTATGTATTTGACAGAAACAAATACAGCTAGAGAGGGAACACAAGCAGGGGGAGTGAGAGAGGGCGAAGCAGGCATCCCAATGGGCAGGGAGCCTGATGCTGGGACTCCATAGATCACAACCTGAGCTGAAGGTAGACACCCAACCACTGAGCCACCCAGGCGCCCTTAGAAGGTCTTTTTTTTTTTTTAAGATTTTAGGGGCGCCTGGGTGGCTCAGTTGGTTAAGTGACTGCTTTCGGCTCAGGTCAAGATCCTGGAGATCTGGGATTGAGCCCCACATTGGGCTTCCTGCTCGGTGGGAAGCCTGCTTCTCTCTCTCAGTCCCTGTGCTTGTGTTCCCTCTTTCGTGGTGTTTCTCTCTGTCAAATAAAGAAATAAAATCTTTTTTTTTTTTTTTTAAGATTTTATTTCTTTATTTGACAGAGAGAAACACAGCTAGAGATGGAACACAGGCAGGGGGAGTGAGAGAGGGAGAAGCAGGCTTCCCACCGAGCAGGAAGCCTGATGCGGGGCTAGATCCCAGGTCTCCAGGATCATGACCTGAGCTGAAGGCAGTCACCCAACCAACTGAGCCACCCAGGCGCACCCCCTTAGAAGGTCTTTAATAGGCATCTCAAACTTACCATCTCTAAAACCAAACTCCTGATCTTCCTCCCTAGTGCTGCTCCTCTTCCAGTCTTCCTCATCTCAGCAAATGGCAACTTTTATTCTTTTAGTTGCTCAGAATAAATGAAATCACCTTTGAGAATTCTCCCACACCCTACATGCAAATCTTAGTTCTATTTTTATTTATTTATTTTTTTAAAGATTTTGTTTATTTGACAGACAGAAACACAGTGAGAGAGGGAACACAAGCAGGGGGAGTGAGAGAGGGAGAAGCAGGCTTCCCATGGAGCAGGGAGCCCGATGTGGGGCTCGATCCCAGGTCTCCGGGATCATGACCTGAGCCGAAGGCAGTCGCTTAACCAACTGAGCCACCCAGGTGCCCCTCCATTTTAACCTTTCTGACATCATCTCCCACTATTACTGTCACACCAAACATTCTGCACCAACCATACTAACTTAGCCTTTTCTCAGAAAAGCCAAACACTCTGATTTTGGGGTCTTCGCACCTGCTATTTTTCTCCCCCTGGAAGATTCTGGAGATTCACAGCACTTGTTCAGACCTATTAAAATGTCGTATTTCCAAAGGCCCATCCTAAGTACCCTCTATAAAACAGACTTATTCTCCATAGCATTTAGACATACCATATATTTACTTATATGCCACCCCTCCCCATCATATTAGAATACAACTCCACTGAGCACAAGGACTAGTTTGTTCAGTTACATCCCGGTGCCCAAAAAAAAAGTATAAAAAATAAAGATGGCCAACAAAGTGTTAAATGACTACATCTAACTTGTTGGGAACTCTTAAATACAAATGGACTATGTTAATTTAATGTACTCTTTCAGTCCAGAGAAAATGTTACCAAAAGAATTATAGAAGAAACAGAAGGCATCATGGTACATCCCAACCAGGAGCCTGCAGTGATAGCCGGGCAAGGGACAATTGCCATGGAAGTACTAAACCAGGTAAGAGCTGTTAATTCTTGTTTAGCCACCGGTAAAGCTAATGTTTGTCTGTACAATCATTTTATGTACATATAAAACTGGTTATTAATAGACCTATTTATACTTTATATTCTTTCCACTGAAGGTACCCTTGGTAGATGCACTGGTGGTACCTGTAGGAGGAGGAGGAATGGTTGCTGGAATAGCAATTACAGTTAAGGTAAGAAAACAGTTTCTGGAAGACTCTCCACTTCAGGCATAGAGAATTTTATTTTACATTGTAGTACATTACAGATACTTGGCTCAGCATTCCCCTCAATTGCTGTTCTTTCCCATCAACCCTTGGCACTTGAAATGGAAGGCTCTTCTCTGCCTGTTCTTAATCTGTAACAACTTTACAAGGCAAAAGCAGTTACTTTGAGTGGCCTCCTCACAGTCCTTTCCCTGAAT
>PITA01021900.1:0-31617 GCA_004023965.1 Spilogale gracilis | reverse complement strand
GTAAGAGGGTTCCCCTTTCTCCGCAGCCTCTCCAACACTTGTTGTTTTCTGTCTTGTTAATTTTGGCCATTCTGACTGGTGTAAGGTGGTATCTTAGAGTGGTTTTGATTTGAATTTCCCTGATAGCTAGTGACGCTGAACATTTTTTCATGTGTCTGTTAGCCATTTGTATATCTTCTTCGGAGAAGTGCCTCTTCATGTCTCTGGCCCATTTTTTGATGTGTTCATCTTCTTTTTGGGTGTTGAGTTTGAGTAGTTCTTTATAGATCTTGGATACCAGCCCTTTGTCTGTAGTGTCATTTGCAAATATCTTCTCCCATTCTGTGGGTTGCCTCTTTGGGAAACTGACCTGATTCTTAAGAGAATTTATGCTAAAATACTTACGGGGTGAAGAACCTTACTTTCATATGTTTAGCCAAAAAATTAAGTGTACATGAATAGGTAGAATAAGAAAGCAAATATGGCATAATATAAGCAACTGGTAAAGTGTATCTATTCTTTTAACTTTCCTGTATTTGAAATTGTTTTTTAAATTTTTAAAAAGATTTTATTGATTCATTTGACAGAGTGAGGGAGAGAGAGAGCACAGGGAGCACAAGCAGGGGTAAGGGCAGGCAGAGGCAGAGGGAGAAGCAGGCTTCCCATGGAGCAGGGAGCCCGATATGGGGCTTCACCCCAGGACCGTGACCTGAGCCAAAGACAGATGCTTAACCAGCTGAGCCACACAGGCGCCCCTGTAGTTGGAATTTTAAAAAAGAAGGTTGTCTAATACCTAATGAAGGTATTAGAAGGTGGCAGTTAAAAAGATAGGAAGGAAAAGAGGGCATCAAATATGTGGAGATTAAAGTCTAAAGCATTTGAATTCTTATTCGGGTGAAGTGAAAATTAGGTTTATTTCTTGGATTGTGAGTTAGAATAAAGTGACATTACTGAATTGGAAAACTGTGACAGTAAGTAATCTGTTTCTTTACTTTTCTAGTCTTTTGTTGCTGAGGCTATGTTGCTCATGGCCACTATCCTTCATTTGGGAAAATCCTCTCTTCCTAAGAAGCCAATTACAGATGATGATGTAGATCGAATTTCCCTGTGCCTCAAGGTCTTGTCTGAATGTTCACCTTTAATGAATGACATTTTCAATAAGGAATGCAGACAGTCCCTTTCTCACATGTTGTCTGCTAAACTCGAAGAAGAGAAATTATCGCAGAAGGTAGGGTATATATGAGTAAGTTCTAAAAGTGCTTTGTGGGTTTTTAAAAAATTTTGTTGGTTTTTATTTCTATGTGAGGGCTGTCCCTATTATAGGCCTACAGAAAGCTGTCTTTCTTTCCATATTAAAGAGAGACATATGTATTGTTTTCTCAACACAGAAAGAATCTGAAAAGAGGAATGTGACAGTACAGCCCGATGACCCCATTTCCTTTATGCAACTAACTGCAAAGAATGAAATGAACTGCAAGGAAGATCAGTTTCAGCTGAGCCTGCTGGCAGCAATGGGCAACACACAGAGGAAAGAGGCAGCAGATCCCCTGGCATCTAAACTTAACAAGGTAATAAAATGTCAAATTCACTGGTAAATTATTTAAATGAGCCACTTATGAAAGTAGTAATTAGGAAGTGGCTGGTCCCATTGTTTTATAAAAGAAAAAAACTTGTTATATAGCATCAGTTTTGTCAAGTCACTGTGATTGATAGGTTCATGAAACATGAATTAAAACTCAGATGCTGGGGTGCCTGGATGGCTCAGTTGGTTAAGCATCTGCCTTCGGCTCAGGTTATGATCTCAGGGTCCTGGGATCAAGCCTGCGTTGAGCTCCCTGCTAAGTGGAGAGCCTGCTTCTCCCTTTCCCTCTGCTCCTTCCCGGGATTGTCTCTCTCTCTCAAATGAATATATAAAATATTTAAAAACAAAAATCTTTAAAAACTCAGATGCTGATAAAGTATTTTGCTATACACTAGTACTGTAAGTCTAGTAGTTGGTTTTATAACTTGTTCTAGTTGTGTGTGGAATCATAGATTAACACATAAACTGAGTGATCCCCAAAAATTAAAACTTTAAAAAATTTATTTATTTATTTTTTTTAAGTAGGCCATGCCCAGCATAGAGCCCAATGTGGGGCTTAAACTCACCATCCTGAGATCAAGGCCTGAGTAGATATTACAAGTTGGACACTTAATTAACTAAGCTACTAAGCGCCTAAAGATTAACTAAAAGTTTTAAAGGGCAGGGCTCTGCCCTCTACTCTGACACCCTACCCTATTTCTCCTGTCCCCTGTTACTTTAAACAGGGCAGCTCCACTTTTATATTTTTAGTGTATTGACTTCCGTGTCAGATTTTATCAGGAAAGTTTTCCTGCTCTTAAAATACATAAATTTACAAATCAGTGATCTAGTTTAGTCCCTTCTATTAGATGACTAAACAGTTTCAGATTGATTGGTCCAAGATAAAGTTAGTAGCAGAATTAGAAGGACTAAAACACTTTCTCTCCCTTAAATTTGGGAATTGACAATGACAATTACAGTTGTATATTTTTATAATAATTTATAATGAATAAAAATTTATTAAAAAATAGGGGTAAAGTTTACATAATATCAAATTTGTTCTCTTAACTATCCTTAAATATACAGTTCAGTGGCACCAAGTATATTCACATCATTATGCAACTGACACCATCATCCATCATCCCCAGAACTTTTTTCATCTTGTAAAGCTAAGACTCTATGCCCATTGAACACTCCCCACATTCCCTTCCCTTCAGTCCCTGAAAACCACCAGTCTGCTTTCTATCACTATGAATTTGATTGCTCTAGGTACCTTATATTAACAGAATCATACAGTATTTGCCCTTTTGTGATTGGCTTATTTCACTTAACATAATGTCTTCAAGGTTCATCCATACTGTAGAATGTGTCAGAATTTCTTTTTTAAGGCTGCATGATATCCCATTGTGAATATGTACCACATATTGTTTATCCATTTATCTGTCAATAGACACTTGGGTTGCTTCTACCTTTTAGCTATTGTGAATAATGCTGTTATGAACATGGACCACAAATATCTCTTTGAGTCACTAACTTCATTTCTTTTGGGTTATATCCAGGGGTGAAATTGCTAGATCACAAGTCCCTTATCAGATATATGATTGGCAAATATTTTCTCCCATTCTGTAGGTTGCTTTTTCAGTCTGTTAATAATGTCCTTTGGTGCACAAAAGTTTTTCATTTTGATATAATCCAGTTTTATCTATCTTTTTTGTACATGTAGTTTTGGTGACAATATTAAGTTTAAAGTGTTATACTTGAGTTTTTTCTTGTTTTTTTTTTGTTTTTTTCTTTTAATATCGTGGGAGAAGCATATAAAATTTATCTTTGTGGAATTACAGGCATTTCTAGCTGTATAATCTGTTCAGTTATTGAATTTAGGTAGCAGGGACTACATGTAATTTGGATTTTATTTAGTTTCCGAGTTTTGGAGAACAGCTAGTGAATTGAGATACTGAGGGATTTATCTGAAATGTAGCCAAATCTATTCAGTTCTTAAATTGAGATCGTGTTTACTGCATTTGCTCAACATATTTAGCAACTTGTTCTACTGAGCTATAAACTCTAGTACATGTTATTTCTAACATCCTATTTGCGATTACCACCGCTTTGTTACACAACAGTTTTATTGTACCAATTTCAAAATGACTTTCTGATCTAAGTATATCTGTTAATTACCTAACAGACTTAGTCATTTCCCTAGGTTATGTTTGGTTAAATTGTCTTGGTCACTTGATTTTCTCTTTATTTTTGTTTGACAGGTCACCCAATTGACAGGTTTCTCAGATCCTGTATATGCAGAAGCTTATGTTCATGTCAACCAGTATGATATTGTCCTGGATGTACTTGTTGTAAACCAAACCAGTGATACTTTGCAGAATTGCACATTAGAGTTAGCTACTCTGGGTAAGGAAATTTACTGTAAAGGAAAGATTTTGTTACATAGTAAGTCTTTATGACAGATTATTAAGGGATATGTACAAGTTTTGTATAAGAAATCTTTTTAGCATAAAAATTTTGTTTATTTATTTATTTAATATTTTATTTATTTGGCAGAGAGAAACACAACTGGAGAGGGAACACAAGCAGCGGGAGTGAGAGAGGGAGAAGTAGGCCTCCCGCTGAGTAGGGACCCCGATGTGGGGCTTGATCCTGGGCCTCTGGGATCATGATCTGAGCCAAAGGGAGATGCCCAGTGACTGAGCCACCCAGGCACCCCAGTATAGGAATTTTTAATCAAGGGGCACCTGGGTGGCTCAGTTGGTTAAGCTGCCTTTGGCTCTGGTCATGATCCCAGGGTCCTGGGATCGAGTCTTGCATCGGGCTCCCTGCTTGGTGGGAAGCCTGCTTCTCCGTCTCCCTCTACTTGTCGCTCTGCCTACTTGGGCTCTCGCTCTCTCTGCCAAATAAATAAAGTCTTAAAAAAAAAGGGGCTTTAATCAAAGCTTAGTTTTACATTTAATATTTAGTCTCCTTGAGCTCCAATTTTCTGAACCTCTGTGGTACTTGGCTTTCTTAGGTTTGTGCTCTTGGTACATCCAGATGGGTTTATTCAGTAAGCTCAACCTAGCAAATGTCAGTTTTTCTAGATATAAATAGAAGTTGTTTAAGTTACAGACTTACCACATGGCTCATTTAGTTAAATTTTTAATTGCCTTAGAACAGAACTAGGCATTTTCTGAATCTGTAGCTGATACCTACACATGTGGCCAAAGTAATGCATTATTACAATTAGCAACTTGAGATGTGTTTTTCTTCTTTATATAACACATGAAGCACACTCTCTCTGACCACTTCTACAGTGGCTTTGAAGTTGGAATATATAAATTGTATATAGAAACAGTGCAGTGCCAAGGCACTTGGGTGGCCCAGTCAGCTAAGTGGCTGCCTTTGGCTCAGGTCATGGTCCCAGGGTCCTGGTATTAAGCCCAATGTCAGGGCTCCCTACTCAGCAGGGAGTCTGCTTCTCCCTCTGCCCTTCCCTCTGTTCATGTGCTCTCTCGCATGCTCACTCCCTCTTAAATAAATCTTTTTTTTTTTTTTTAAAGATTCATTTAACGGAAAGACCACAAGCAGGGAGAGGGGCAGAGGGAGAGGGCGAAGCAGACTCCTCACTGAGCATTGAGCTTGATGTGGCACTTGATTCCAGGACCCTGGGATCATGACCTAAGCCAAAGGCAGATGCTTAACCAACTGAGCCACCCAGGTGTACCAGTAAAATCTTTAAAAAAAAAAAAAAAAAAAAATTGAAGTACCTCTAGGAAATTCCATGTGGCTTAAGCAAGAGTTAAAGGACTTTAAGGTATCAAGGGAAAAGATACTTCTGCCCTGTCTTCCTCAACATAGCTTGTTGCCTATATCAAGAACTGTTTCTAAGAATGTATGTCTTTCTGTGGATTATCTTTCTTTGTAATGGAGTCTATTTTAAGACTTAAGCTTTTGGGGTGCCTGGGTGGCTCAGAGGGTTAAGCCTCTGCCTTCAGCTCAGGTCATGATCTCGGGGCCCTGGGATCGAGTCTCGCATTGGGCTCTCTGCTCTGTGGAGAGCCTGCTTCCCCCTCTTTCTCTGCCTGCCTCTTTGCCTATTTGTGACCTCTCTCTCTGTCAAATAAATAAAATCTTTAAAAAAAAAAAAAAGACTTAAGCTTTCTGAGAAGTTTATACTCAATCATTGAAAAAGAATGGGAAGGGGCGACTGGGTGGCTCAGTTGGTTAAGCGACTGCCTTCGGCTCAGGTCATGATCCCGGAGTCCTGGGATCGAGCCCCGCATTGGGCTCCCTGCTCGGCGGGAAGCCTGCTTCTCCCTCTCTCACTCCCCCTGCTGTGTTCCCTCTCTGGCTGTGTTTCTCTCTGTCAAATTAATAAATAAAATCTTTAAAAAAAAAAGAATGGGAAGCCAAGGTATACAAACACAAACTAAATATGTAATTATTCTGAGGAACCTTTTATCTTTTCAAAGAAAATATGCAAATTGATGTGAATAATAAGGTGTTAAATGATTTATTTTTTCCCAAAATATTTGAATCAAAACTCTTCTTTTGTTCCTCATTTTGCTAGAAGCTATTAAGCTGCATATATTTTAAGATTTTATTTTTGGGGAGATAAGATTTGTGATTTGAGAGACATATATGTGATTTGGTATATATTTTAACCATGTCTAAACCATATCTTTTTCAGGGGACCTGAAACTTGTGGAAAAACCATCTCCTTTGACTCTTGCTCCTCATGATTTTGCAAATATTAAAGCTAATGTTAAAGTAGCATCAACAGAAAATGGAATAATTTTTGGTAATATAGGTAAGGGATTGTTTTATAGCATTGTGATGTTTGAATATTTTTATTAAAGAATTTCTATAATAAGTAGTTGTATGACATTTCTTGAGGACAGGACCTGAATCAGTTCATTCACTCACTCATCATTTTGGGGGGCACCTGCTATTATACTGAGCATTGAACTATGTTCATAGATGTATAGAAATGAACCATAGAGAGATTGTCCTCAAGAAACTGCTAAGCAAAATGAGGAAATAGGTAAGTAAAATATATATAAGTACAGCACAATGTGAGAGGTTCTAGTTTATATACTATGTGCTTTGGGATCGTAGAGGAAAAATGCTAACCATACAGAAGGCTTTATAGTGGAGGAGGAGGAGATGTTATCAAAGGATAACTTTTGAACTGAGTCTAAAACTGTGTAGGCATGGGTTCCATAGGAACCTAGGGATGGACTAATTTACCTGGAGGCATTCGGTCAGTCAGTAAACATTTTCTTAAGCAAGTTCTGTGGTAGGGCTGGAGCTGCCATCGTGAGGACAGATGATCTGGCCTCGGGTAATTTGTGGTCAAGTAAGGCAAGACAGATAAGTAGAATAGATATGTGTAATACATAATGGTAAGTACTACAGAGGAAGCTTATGCTAGGTAAAGTGTGAGTCTGTAGAATTTGGTCATTTTTCTCAAAGTGGTGGCGGAGTGAGAAGGGAAAGCTAGGAAAGGTTTTGTGGAACAACTAATGCTCACGTGGCGTGTTGGCATCCTGCAAGATAGTAAGTGTTCTGCCAAGAGGCAAGGATTCAGCTGGAACAAACACAAGTAATTTGATAAATGGAATTCAAAGTGGGCTGGAGGCTAGTGGTTAAAAAACAAAAATGAGGTTCGGAAGGTTAGTGGGAGCTCCATTTTACTTGTCACACTAAGGATTTCAGACTTAGTCCTTGGATATAAAGGGTTATAGCCATTAAGGAATTCTCAGTAACTTACATGATTAAACTTTTCTCCTTCCTTCCTTCCTTCCTTCCTTCCTTCCTTCCTTCCTTCCTTCCTTCCTTCTTTCCTTCCTTTCTCTCTCTCTCTCTCTCTCTTTCTTTCTTTCTTTCTTTCTTTCTTTCTTTCTTTCCTTCCTTCCTTCCTTCTCTCGAGAGAGGGTGAGAGAGTGCACGTGAGCAGGGTGAGGGGCATGCAGAGGGAGAGGGAGAGAGAGAAAATCTTAAGCAGGCTCCACACTCAGAGCCCGATATGGGGTTCAGTCTCAGGACCCTGAGATCATGACCTGAACTGAAATCTTAACCAACTAAGCCACCCTGGCGTGCCCATGATTAAACATTTATGTGATAGTACTGTAGAAAACTGATTAGAGGAGGCAGGAAGGCTAACTAGTCGACTAGTGTAGTAGCACAGGTGAGAGATGACAGAGCTCAAACCAGTGCAGTACTGGTTAGGTTGGAGAGAAGGGCTGAATATTACTGATATTAAGGAGATAGAATGCCCAGGACATGGACTGATTGAAGAGGAAGTGGCTAGAGTTACCCTTAGATTTTTTTATTGGGTTTATTGTGTTGATATTTATGGCAGTCACCAAAATGGAATATAAGAGAGAAGAACAAATTTGAGAGTGAGATTAAGGTAAATTTTGAGCAGGTTGAGTAATAAAGTATCTAAAGATGTCTGAGGCAGTTTGAAGTGAGTGTGACGGACTTGAACAGGTCTAAACTAGAGATAAATACTTGTTTGAAAGCCATAGGAATGGAAGAATCAGGGCATAAAGAGTAAGAAGAGGGGAGATTTGAAAACAGTCTAAGAGAACAGCAGTGTTGAAAGCTTGGTCAGATGAGGAGCATCCCACAAAGGTACCTGAAACGTAGTAGAGAAGAAGTAAGGAAAAATCTTCCAAAGTATCTGGACCTGCAGAAGGTAAAGTAACAGGTTGTCTTTGGTTGTCCAAGGAAGAGTCCTTTGGCTTTGGTGATCAGTGAAATTAAATATTGCTTGTATATCTTGGGCAGTGGTGGTAGGTTGAAGACTTAGAGATGGAGAAATAAGGACAGTGAGTGTAGATCCTTGCGAGTGTAGAACTGTGGTTTTGATAAGAATGAGAGAGGACAGAGGTGGGGAAAAAGGGGATAAGGGAGAATTTTTTTAAGGTGAATATATTTATAGACTAAGGGAAGAGTCAGTAGAGAATATGAAGGTAAAGACATAAGAATGAGGGAGGTAATGATTGCTGGAGTGATGTCCTGAACCAGAGCAAGGATCACACATGGCAGGAAATACGAATCTGGAAGAGAAGAGACAGCACTTCCCTGATATGAAGGGTAAGGAGTTGAGTGTGGATTCAGAGAGAGAGAGCAATTTGTTTTTAGATGTGGGGCTAGAAATTAAAGAAACTTACTCTCAGTGACCTCAGTTTTTACTGAAAGTAGATAGAGTTGGGGAATGTCAAGAGAGGAGGCTAGGAGGAGGAAAGATAGGCTCCAATCAGATGACAGCTTTCTGCTTTGGATAAGGCAGTCGTGGAAGTAAATAGTCTTGTATCATTAAGTACTGTGGCTCCTCAATATTCATTCAGAAATATTAGTTAAGCACCTCTGAGGGAACACACTACTTACCTGCTACATATATACTGATTGAGTTTAAATTTTGGCCCTGCCACTTAATCAGATCTGTGACCTTGAGCAGCTTATGTTACTTCTCTTTGTTTCCTCATCCATAAGACGGAAAAAATACCATAACATAAAATTGAAGGGAGTATTAAAAAATCTTTGTAAAGCATTTAAAATATAGCCCAGGATAGAATAAGCATTATATGAATAGTTGGATGATAATATAATTATTATTTGGAAATATTAAAACTTTTTAAATTAAAATTTGCGTCTGGTGACTCAGGACCTTTTTTTGTGTGTATATTGCAGTTTATGATGTCTCTGGAGCAGCAAGTGACAGAAATTGTGTAGTCCTCAGTGATATTCACATTGACATCATGGACTATATCCAGCCTGCCACATGCACTGATGCCGAGTTCCGTCAGATGTGGGCTGAATTCGAATGGGAAAACAAAGTTAGTCCTTGGGAGAGTTCCTTGAACTCCTTATCTTCCTTTCTGCCTAGTGTTGAGGAATTCTCTGATAAAGGTAGTCCCCCTAAAAAAGTGTCAGATGAAAGAAACAGTCTCTCAATAGCTATTCTTGCCAGTTAGCCTTAACCAGAAATTATGTGGGTAGTTTGGTAAGTTGTAAACTGATGAGAGTAGTAGTTGTATGATTTGTCTGATTGATCAAGACATTAAAGATGATATTCCATCCCTCAGATGTATGAATAATAATTTACCATTGAATCCAGTGTCTAGAAGAGATTTTACAAAGTCAATGGCCTTGAGTTCTATTAAAAATATTTTATATGCAGCATATTGGTCTTTTATGACATTATCTATATATGCAAGTTCTGATACCAGCTTGCAGTTTGTTGGATTTTATAGATGTCATTTACCTTTTTTTTTTTTTTGCCTACCCTCCCCACTAAATACTGGAAGGAGGTTCCTATGATACGTGATTCTGTTTTCTCAGCCCTAAGGTTAGAAATATACAACTCTCTCATTATAAGGATTATGATGATCTTGACCTTTTTTTCCCTTCTCTCCAGGTGACGGTTAACACAAATATAATTGATTTAAATGACTATTTACAGCATATATTAAAGTCAACTAACATGAAATGCCTCACTCCAGAGAAGGTAAGATTTGACCGAGAACTTCTTAAATCTGATAGAGAGTAGCATGGCAGATTCCTGGCTTGCTTGTATTTCCTTTAGTGTATGGAATATAGCAATCTGCTTGTTCCTAGTGCAGTGACCCAAATGAGTAGTCAGATTCATTTTTCTTTTCAGTCTTCTCCCTTTCACCTAAAGGCTCATTCTAAAATAGGTTTTGATACTGGATTAAAAATGTCCATGACCTCTTCTCTTGGCTCTGATTGTCGGTCAGAATATATCTGTTCAAATATGGAATTTTCTCTAAGTTCTGTATATTTGAAAAATGAATGAAAAGAAAAATGAAGCTGAGGTTTTAAGGAATTATTTTTTTTCTTTGTAGAATTCCTGCTAATGTTATAAAACTAATTTTATCAGCAAAGTCCTGCCAAATAAATGGATTTTAATTCATATATTAGTTTATTCAACAAACAGTCTAACAAATACACAAATATCATATGCCCAGTACTCTGTGAGCTACTGGATATACAGAAATGAGCAAAATAAAAATTGTCTCTTCGTGGAGCTTAAAGTCTGGTGCAATCAGACAACTCTGTAAGTAAATAGGGAATGTATATATGCAAACTGGAATAAGTGCTATTTCTTTAAAGTCACTTTTATTGAGATACAACATAGATATAATAACATTCACACTTCTCATATATATAGTTATATGAGTTTTGACATATACATAGTCTTGTAACCACCAGCACAAAATAAGTCCTATTTTAAATGATAATTTGTATATGCTGGTGGATCTTGCTTATGTGTCATTCTCTAGTGGAGTACTGAGTATATCAAATTTCTTCCAGGCTCTTTCTGGTTACTGTGGCTTTATGGCAGCCAACCTGTATGCTCGTTCCATATTTGGAGAAGATGCACTTGCAAATGTCAGCATTGAGAAGCCAATTCAACAGGGACCAGAGGCCCCTGTTACTGGCCACATAAGAATTCGTGCCAAGAGTCAGGTAACAATTGGATGTTTTTTTTTTGTTTCTTTTTTTTTAAAGATCTTATTCATTTATTTGACATAGGGAAACACAGCTAGAGAGGGAGCACAAGCAGGGGGAGTGAGAGAGGGAGAAGGCGGGTCTTGATTCCGGGACTCCGGGATCATGACTTGAGCTGAAGGTAGATGCCCCCAACTACTGAGCCGCCCAGGTGCCCGTTTTTTTTCTTTTTGAGATCATCTCCGAACTGAACAAAAAGGAAGAATTTATTTTTTTATTATTTCTTTTCTTTTTAAGAATTTCTGTATTATGGGGCGCCTGGGTGGCTCAGTTGGTTAAGCAACTGCCTTCGGCTTGGGTCGTGATCCCCCTGCTTGTGTTCCCTCTCTGGCTGTATTTCTATTTCTCTCTGTCAAATAAATAAATAAAATCCTTAAAAAAAAAAAAGAATTTCTGTCTTAATTTGACAGAGAAAAACACAGCTAAATGGGGAACACAGCAGGAGGAGTGAGAGGGAGAAGCAGGCTTCCCGCTGAGCAGGAACCCCGATGTGGGGCTTGATCCTGGGACTCCAGGATCATGACCAGAGCCGAAGGCAGATGCATGACACACCCTTCTTCATTAGTTCTATATATAGTATTCTCTGTTGTACTAGTGTTTTATACATTAGATACATTATATAATAATAATATTCTCTGAATAGAAAAAGAACTTTTGCTTCATTAAAATGGCCCACATTTTTGGACATATCACTTTGGATTATTTGCCTAAACCAAGATTGACTCCTGTAAGGTGTTTGTGAAATGTGTTCTCTAGAATTTTTTGAAATCCAAACCACAAATCTAGTGACTGTTTATAAATCTAGCACAAAAAGTACTTAAAGTTTTGGTGAGTCTGTTTTGTATATCCTTGGTTTCATTATTGATGTGGTAACATTGAATGGGGGCTTGGTTAAGATACAATAAAGTACTGGTTTTATATAGATTTAATAATTCTGAACATTTCATTCTTCCTTACAGGGAATGGCCTTAAGTCTTGGAGATAAAATCAACTTGTCTCAGAAGAAAACTAGTATATAAAAATAATAAAAAGTCCTTGCAGCTTTATAGTTAAAATTTAGATACGGGCTTATTGGGCTCCCGACATCTTTTGTACTCTTTCATGCTTTATGTTATATAGAATCTGAGTTCATGCTGAATGCATTCCAGCCAATAATTTATAGCCTTTCCCTTAAATCAAGATTGAGTTTAAAATTACAGTTTGTCTTTTGTCTTAATAGTTCTGAATGCTGTCCTCAAAGTATATAATGTTTCTCACATGTACCAAGACCATTTTCACAGTACAATAAACAGATCTCTTCCTAAATCTTTTGTTATTTTATAAATAAATATATAATTACCTAATGTTAGTTATGTAGCAATGGATTTCTTTTAGTTGGATTATAGTTTCTGTTATAAATTTAAATCACTGAGTTGTGCATCTACAAACTTTGTTAAGAGCCTTTGCAAATTCAGTGATCTGAAAGGAGACAAACCTTGATTTACTTGGTTGACTTGTACTTATTTCGAAATCAGTATCTCTAAAAATGCCTTACTGTATTCTAAGAGCTTTTCTCTGGAATTGATCTCCAGGAGGAAAATTTCAAATAACTTGAGAAAACAGATCCATCTTCAGTTTAAAAGAATATTGTGAACCCTGACTTAAATATTAACACACTCTTCTTAATTATCCTGACTTATAGTGGAAAGTAATAATCCAAAGTAGATCTTTTAATCATTCACATTTGGCTCAGAGTCTTTTTTATGTTTGTGGAATTATGTTGGCTGCAGCCAGTTACTGAGGCTGCACTGGGAGGATTCCACTCTCGGGGATTCAAAGAGCTGTGCTGGGCCCGTGGTCTCCTCCGAGGCTTAACTCAGCCTCCCCTTTCCTTTTTTCACACTGGTGCTTGGCCGCCCTCGCCGCTAAGTATGCTTCCATGTGGCTTTCCGTGCTGAGTTCCGTAGGGTCTCACTGTGCTGTCCTTTTGCGCCCTTGCCTTCCTTGGGGATGACTGAGGTAGTCTGATCTTTTCGCTAAGTCTAAACATTAAGCTGTTAATGCTTTGTCTTTAGTGAGGCTTCAGGCTACAGTTGGGATGTGTCCGCAGTAAGGTCTGTGAAAGAGTGAAAGCCCATCTCCTACTTCAGCACTCGAGTCAAAGCGAAATGGTTTGTTTGGTGTGTAAAGATTAATACCTTGTGTGATCTCATAAACTTTGAAGCCACTGGCTTTTTTAATCAGAAGGAACCAGAGGATTACAAGGCATGTGAGATTCCATAGCACTGAGATCTCAAAGCCAAGTCTGGCTCCCACTGGGAAAGATACTAGGAATGCAGGAAAGGGTCAGTTTGATGGTTTAAATCAAGTGCTGGAGATTTATGATGAGAGCAGAGAAACTCATGAAACTTTAGATCATTTCCCAAACTTTTCCATTGAACATTAGCTTCCTTGAAGTCATTAGATATTCTGGGAGAAAAAGGATTCCATAGTCTTAGTAAGTTTGGGAAAAGCTTCATACTGTCCTGTACTAGAGGTTCACCACGTACATTAGCATACTGGATTCTCTGAGAGGTCCTTTGGTAAAGAAGCAGGGTCGTTTAGTTTAACCCAGTATACCTTCATCTTGCTTGGTTGACCAGGGAATCCATTTTTATAGAATACCTATAGATGTATAGGACAGGAAAAGTGACTTAGCATGTTAAAGGTTTTGGTTTTATATTCACAAGTAACTAGTATTGCACTTAAAATATCAAGGACTTATGCCTTGACATTAGCTTCTGACACCAAGTAAGGGCTTAGTACTATAAAGGTATTGAATGAGTAAAGCTACAAATCCGGAGACAATTAAATGGCCCTTATATTTAGCTATCATGACACTAGAGGGAGCTCTCAGCGCTCCCTTAGAACTCTGAGGAAGGAAGTTTTTGGTTTTTTTAAAAGATTTTATTTATTTATTTATTTGGCAGAGAGAGACATAGTGAGAGAGGGAACACAAGCAGGGCAAATGGGAAAGGGAGAAGCAGTCTTCCCACTGAGCAGGGAGCCTGATGTGGGGCGCGATCCCAGCATCCTGGGATTGTAACTCCAGCTGAAGGCAGATGCCCAACTACTGGAGACATCCATGCGCCCCAGGAAGTTACTTCCACTTTGGAATTAGAAGTTATTAGAGTTCAAAGTTGTTTTTATAAGAAGGAAAAGCAAGGTAATTTTTCTCTTAGCTAGGAGATTGACATTAGTGCTATTCTGATGTGAAAACCTTTTCTACAGGATTTATAAATAACGGATAACAAAACTCCTTTCACAATATCTAAGAAGACGGGAGCCACAAAGTTTTAGAAACTAGATAGTATGGGGACACCTGGATGGCTCAGTCAGTTAAGTGTTTGCCTTTGGTTCAAGTCCTGATCCCAGGGTCCAGGGATTGAGTCCCATATCAGGCTCCTTGCTC
The DNA here is from genome assembly GCA_004023965.1 of Spilogale gracilis. Lineage (NCBI taxonomy): Eukaryota > Metazoa > Chordata > Mammalia > Carnivora > Mephitidae > Spilogale > Spilogale gracilis. The sequence continues at coordinate 17,116 of PITA01021900.1, read as the reverse complement.
AGTGGGGAGCCTGCTTCTTCCTCTGCCTGCCATTCCCCCTGCTCCTATACTCGCTCTCTCACTCTCTCTCTGACAAATAAGCAAAATCTTAAAATTTTTAAAAGAAACTACATAGTATCAGAAGTGAAATAACTGTGTTGTGTATTGGGTAAAAGTAGTTTTGCTGTTGACTTTTTCCTTCTACATTGGTAAATGTTCTTAGCTAATAATTTATAGCTTTTCCCTTAATTAAGTCAAGATTTAGTTTAAAATTATACTTTGTTGTTTTTTTTAACAGTTCTGAATTCTGTCCTCAAAGTAGGGTCAGGCCTATCGGCTGCATGCCTTAACTGCCCTCACCCATACTCTCCGCACGCCAGTAATGTTCCCTGTACCCACCCCTGAGCTCTGCTCTCCACCCCCAGGGTCTCAGGAGCCTAAAGATGTAACCAGCTGGGTATAGTACAGTTGAGTTTATTCAGCTTAGAATCAGAAAAATGTGGAATCATGTATTCTTACTTGCTGGGTGGCCTTAGGCAGTGATAAATAGCTGGTATTGAGTGCTTATTTGTGCTAGGCATAACTGCTTTCTCTCTGACCTACATAATCTGGTGACTTTGAGGAAATCCTGTTAATATTATCATTTATAGGTGATTACAGTCTTAGGAGAAGGTAAGTTACTTACTATGAATAAAGGCCTAATAGGAAGACTTGACCCCAAGATACAAAGCCAGAGTGTCAGTAAATCCCTACAGCTAGTCACACACTGCCGCTACTGCCTACTCTCTTTGAGCCTCAGTTTCTGTTCTTGGAAGGTGCTTATAATGTCTATGTCACAGAGTTGATGGAGGATGAAGTTATACAATGTATCGATTGGCTTTGGCACAGAGCAGTTGCTCATCAGTAAGTGTTGAGTCCATTTCTTTCCCCATTCCCCTTCCTTTCTTACACTGCAGAGAGGATAGAAACCTGCTCTCATTCTCTTCATACCTCCCTCTGAATTTAGGTCCTAATTCTATACTCTACTTGCATGCTTTTTTTTTTTTTTTAACACTAGTAACTTAAAAAGAATCTTCATTTCTCAAGAATTCTTTTTTTTTTTAAAGATTTTATTTATTTATTTGACAGAGCACAACTAGGCAGAGCGGCAGGCAGAATAGGCAGAAGGAGAAGCAAGCTCCCCACTGAGCATGGAGCCCAATGTGGGGCTTGATCCCAGGACCCTGGGATCATGGCCTGTGCTGAAGGCAGGCGTTTAACTGACTGAGTCACCAGGCGCCCCTCAAGAATTCTTTAATTGAGTTATTATTGGTCTTCAACTTGATGATTTTTGTTGCATCAATTTTTTAATTAGCTCTTAGCACTTCTGCTTATCAGCTTAATTATCACAGCTAATGTGACTGTCCCACCCATATACCTCATATGATAAATGGTCTGTGGTGAACTTGCTGGTTTTATTTGCTTTCAGAATGACAAATGACTAGTTCTTTAAAAATTGAACACAAAGATATGTGCCACCAGGTTATAGTAACAACATGATATTTAGAGTCACTCACTGATCAAGTCATTTCTGACAGTCTGACCATCTTCTCTTTATTTTTCTCCACCTAGCTATGGCAGGAACTCTTTGATTAAGAAGTCAGTTATGCAGTGACAATAGAATGCAGTGGGATTTGTGCTTTTTACTGGGGTTCTGTGTATAATTGTGGGATTCTGAGAAAACAACTCTGCATGTCTTTTTGAATAATTGTAAAACCGACAAGATTTACCAATGGAATGCAGCATGGTGACCTGAGATAGACCTGACTGAGCCTTTAAATCTAACCTCAGTTCTCTGTGCAATTTTCTGAAAGTAGACATACCTGTGTGGCCTACCTCTTTCTCTGTAAAATGAAATGATTCAGTTAGCTGACCCTCAGGGTTCGCAGCTGAAAAATTCATACTAAAAATTAGCCTTGTGTTTTTACAGCTACCTCTTCAACAAATTTTATAATTAACTGGGTCATCTCGATATTATCCACAGGTAACTTAAAATTCACATTGTAAAATGAACATCTCTTGCCCCTCAAACTTGTCTCTGTGCTGTGTTGGTCATTTATGCTTGAAACCCAGTGGTCACCTTACCTCTCCCTTATTCCCTATATCTCATGAGGCACCAAATCCCATGTTCTTCCTTTCTCAGTACTTTTCACATCTTTTCCCCCCCACTTCTACCACCATTGCCCCAATTTAGACTCTTGTCATCTTTAGCCTAGTCGTCTACAGTGGCCTAACCATAAATTTTATATATAACTCTAAAATTAAAGCTTCCATTTTAATCTTGACCATATACAAAAGCAGCTATACAATTCCTTGACCTATTCAGACCCTTCCCTGGTAATAGTATTTTGATAGAGCTACCTGAAAAACTAAGTCCAAGGATTTTAATAATACTATTATCAATCATGAAAATTGAAAACAATTGGGACACCCCAAAATGAGTATTAATGAGCAAATGATGTAATTTATATACTTCAGTGTGTATCAGAATACTCACTAGATGGTAGATGCTTAATAAATTCTTACTGAGTGACCAAATGAATGAAGCGTGTAGCTATAAAGATAACAGGGTGTGGATTAAATCACACCATTGACATGTCTATGAAATAATGTTAGCTGGGAAAAAAAGATACTGCTCTGTAAGAATGTTTTCTGCATTCAGATGAATCCAGATATATTATAGGTGTGGCTAAGATATTTCATTGGCTGGAGTCCCTGAATCCAGCTCTTGTGGATTTTTAGATCTGTGATCTTGATCTCTTGGGCTTCTGAGTGGCTGAAGGCTCAGCTTCTTCTGGGCCCACCCAGGAGCGGGCATCCTCCTGTAACTAAGCACTGCATTCTCGTCCAAGAGGGTAGGGACTGAATCACCGTGCAGGACCTCACCAGCTAGGACAGGGGGAAATGCCTATCTGGAAAATTACTGAACTCTGCTAAGCTATGTAAATCCAGTTCCTTAAAGCCCAACACATTAAAAAGTAAATTTAATTAATCATAATCAAAATTTTCTCTATGAAGTTGCTTAAGGTCAGACTTCTTTTTTTTTTCAATGACCCTGTGCTTTGAGTGAAGGTATGACGGTTGAGAACATGGTTTTCAAACTATCTCTGCTAGTAGACTAGGATTTCACAAGCTAGACCAGTGTGTGCCCACAGCTAACTTCAAATAATGGTGGTCTTTTTCTCAGGTCCAAGAAAAGTTGGTAGAAAGAATTTTGTCAATGTTACTTTTTTTTCCCATATGTTTTTAACACATTAATACCTGCTACCTAATTTAAAAAGTAATAAAGAAGCATTATAGGATTATTTGGCTAGTTGAATGTTCTTGGTCTAATAGCTTATCTTTGTAGCCATGTGTTCCCCTGGTGGTTTTATATTGCATACATGTATTTTTTGCTAGGAAGCTGCTCCTTGTTCTCAGAGTGAATTAAATGTGTTACTGTCATGGGGTCAGCACAGGGTAACTTGGTTTCTAGGTGCTCCACCACTGGCCTAGGTGTCTGTATGAAATATAAAATCCAAGTGTTCTTATGTAGGTCATATAGGTCATATACTCCTAGGAATGATTTACCTTAATGAAAATAAGCCTTGGTAATGGAAGTACAAATCCACAGTTGGGCAGTCTCTGGCTTATGCCTTCGATGTTAAAGCCCCTGGAAAAGCTTGGGAAGGATGTGCTCTGGTTTTTGGCACTCAACCTTTAAGACTTTTCCCTTATTCCCTAACCTAAGGAACAGGATGGGGACTTTCTAGGCCCCTTGTGTTCTGATTGATAATACCGGCTGTATGTCTAGTGCCACGGTATGTCCCAAAGTCACTACGGTTAAGATACACTTTGGTGCATGGTATATGACAACACATAAATACCTCATCAGAGCACTGGTTTTAGTAAGTCTTTAGAAAAATGTACCAACTGCTGAGAGAGCACAGAAAACTGGTAACAGAAGAGTCAGGCATGGTTTCACCAAGAGGTGACATTGGGACTCAGTCTTAAAAAGCGGAAATTTGCCTGGTGAATGTCAGATGAGGGTGGGAGAGAAGGGATGGCAAAACCTGTGCAGCCACAGAACAGTGTGGGTAAGGTCACAGAGGTCATGGCACAAGAGAGATGCGTTTACTCGGCCTGGGGTATACCGGGGGCAGTGGCAGATGGCGAGGCCAGAGATGGGGGACAAGGGTCAGATCATGAGAGACAGGCTGAGGCATTTGAACTTTAGCTTTACTAAGGATTTTAAGCAAATGAGTAAAACCACCAGATCTGCATTCAGGGAAACCTCCAGCTACAGTTGGGAGAATAGATTGAGGGCGAGGAAGAACAGTTAAGAGCATGTTGTAGAAGTCAGAGTTACTCTGATGGGAGGTGATGTGGAGGACATGGTGGGACATTGTGGGGTCAGAGAGTGGAGGACAAGTAGAAGCCTTAAACAAAACACTGTTACAGGTGCCCCTAAGGGCAGATGGTGCTCTGACAAGTGGTCAGGGTTGCCAGGTCGGCTTTTCTTTATATAGAAAATAGAAACAATTATCCTCACCCTCCCATCTTAAAAAGTTACTGAAATGGCATGAAACATGATCTGTATTAAATAGCATTGTTATAATGATTTTCATCTACAGAACAAATACCATGATGTGGAATGATAGGAAACTGCCTCTTTTATGGCCCCTCTCCCCTCAAAAATCAAATATCAGAAGTTTCATTGATTCAACCTAATAGTTTGTGACTTTTCCCCTGTTATTTCCTGCCTCCTTTTTTGGTCATGCCCCCCCCTCCTCTTTTTAAGATGAGCAATATATTTCATTAAGGGGATTTCCAGGAATTCTGGGGAGGCAAGAGTATAAAGTGTACAGGCTTTGGAGTCAAACCAAAACTCAGATTTTTCTCTGTAATTGATGAACAGTGATCTTGGACTAGTTGGTCTGTTTTAGCCTTATTTTATTTTTCCCATCTGGAAAATAGAAATAATGCTTGCCTTGCAGTGTTACTAAGCAAGAGAAGTCATGCCTCGTTAGTGTGTGGCATGTACAAAGTGTTGAATAAAAGTCTCAACTGCCCCCCTGCTTCTCATTTTCCCTACTTGTTTGCGGAAGGCTTGGCATAGAACCCTAGTTATTGGCTTTCTTGTGGCCCAGAAAAGCTGAGTTAAGAGCTACATACTGGGGATTTTGGTGCGTCAGAAATGTTCAGCAGTCATAATAACTTCAAGCCAAAACCTTTTAAACTGGTGACCATTGAAGCTATCAAACTTAATTCCATGGAATTGCTTTAGTACAAAATTTGTGTCAAGTTTTTCCGGAATGCCACAAGCCTCATCACTTTCCACATCATTCAGGAAGTTACTCATTTAGCCTTTCCAACTCATCCATACAGACTGTGTCATGCTCCCCGGGGAGTGTCATCACCTTTTTAAATTTTTTTTTTTTTTATGTGATAACTGCTTTTTGCAAAAGAAAAAAAAAGTAGTAGTATTTATTTCCTTATAGTCATGATTCTGAATGGAGTCCAAAAGGTGAAGTCACAGTTGCTGGCCGTCCACACTCCTGGGTCTGGATAGCACAGCTGCGTCTCCGCCTCAGTTTCCCTGCTGAACATTTTCCCTTACGAGGAGTTTGGACTTTGCATTTACTCTGTTTTTGTTTGTTTGTTTGTTTGTTTTTGTTTTTTTCTTATCCAGCTCCTACTTTGTGCAAGCACCATTCTTGTCCCAGCACGTATATGGTGAACAAGACAGACAATATCTTTGCACTTACATTTTTGTGACAACAATCAAATATTTTCAGAGTGGATGAGTGCTATGCAGGAACTAAATAGGCTAATGGGATAGATAGTGGCGGGTAGATAGAGGGTAACAGCGTTGACAGGGAAGTAAGACAGGAACAAGGCCCTAAGGTGGAAATGAGTTTGGCATATTTGAGAAACAGAATGCCCGGGATATTCTCTCTCTCTCTCTCTCTCTCTCTCTCTCTCTCTCTCTCTCTCTCTCTTTCTCTCTCTCTCTTTTGCAGAGAGACAAGGTGAGTTGTAGGAAGATGCAGTGGGAAAGATAATGCTTTGACCTCCAGCTTCCCTGGAGGGTTGGATTCTGCAGCTAGCCAGGCCTCGGACCTTCCTCTAAACCCGATGCATGCTGTCCAGAAGTATTCTGTGACTGCTCTTCTGAGCCCATCGCTGTTGCCTGGAGCCTGGCCGCCTTGCCCTACCCCTCGCATTTGCCCCCGACTGAAATCAAGTCGGAGTCCTTGGTTCTCTGGTAAGTATGGCCTTTTTTCACTTAAGATTTAATTACTACTGAGTGATGTCTGCTCATGAAGATAGAAAATGGAGTAAGACAAAATTTAAAAATTATCCACAAACCACCCAAAGATAAATACGGGTTAGTACTGGTTATCATTTTGGTATATATCACTTCAGCTATGTATTCATTTATATACACATATTTTTAAGTCAGAATATCACAATATGGCCTCCTTATTCAATGCTGTTGACTTCTATATCAACAAGTCAGCGTCTGCTCATGTTACTTTGAATATTTCGTCATTGCCTATGATATGCCACAGTTGACTCAACCCGTTCACCGACTTGAAGACTAATCAAATAACAATTGTGGGGAGGTGGCACATAATTGCATGTCCATAGCGCTTAATACATGTCAAGAACACTGGTGATTTTACATCCTTTCTGGGGTAGAGAATAGCTAAGCAACTTGTCGACCACAATGAGTAGCAGTGCTGAAGCAGCACTGGCATTTGCCACCCATCCTTGTGAGCTGCGCATCGTGTGAGCCTCCACATGGATAACTCCTCGTATTCCCTTAAACCTCACAGTCAGAGCCCCGTAGCCTTTCGGTGACCCCAATAGGAGAAAGGCATCTGGATGTCCACACCCAAGACTGTATGGAGCATGAACAGAAATCTGGATGCTCTTAAAAAGAGAGACATGGGTGCTAGATGCCTAACTTGACAGTCTTTATTCTCTTGCCTCAGGCTTCAGTCCAATCTTACATTCTGCTGCCTCTCCAGGGTGGGTCCCCACCCCAAGCCCCTCATCTCTTACCTTCTCTGAGGTTCATCTATAAAATGGGTATACCTGGTTTTTATTATTGTTGGCTATTAAGTAGGAATAAGGCCCAGCCCTGGGTGGCCAAGTTTCCAGAAATGAGGTGGGTCCCCAGCAATGCCCTTTACAAAAGGGAGAGAGGAACTGTCAGTGCTTGGGAACCTAGGGGATTGCGGAAGAAGGGAACCAGATAGGATTGGGTTTTCCTTACTGTTATTGAAGGAAATCATGAAGAGGGAAAAGGAGACGGGAGAGAGGTCCTCCAGCAAATTCTTTCAGAGGTGATGCAATTATGGGGTGTGTGACAAGTAATGATTCCTTTAAAGCCCTGCTGGTTTCCTGGGAAAGCTGCTCACACATTGACCCACGGAGCTGCCGTTGGTTACCACAGAAGGCAGGGCAGTCTGCCAATAACGGGCATCACCAGACAGTTGGGAAAATGCTAGGAGGCAGAGACTGAAGCAGGATGCCTCCTATCTGGGGTATCTGAGCTGTGCATTTGCACCCTGACAGTAAGTTGACAGCTAGCAAAGAGGCTAAGCAAGTGTTGTTCCCATGGCAGCCAGGCCTGTAATAGAAGCAAAGAGAATAAACTTCTGTGTGCAACCAGAGGCTTCTTTCCTTTTGTCCAGAGAGCACTGGGGAGGTGGCACATAATTGCATGTCCGTGGCCCTGGGTTCTCTATAGTTGGATCTCCACCACTCACTCCCCGGGAGTGGAATATCTCGCCTCTTCTTGGGCTTCATCTTCGAGGCCCGGCTCACAAGCTCGCTCAGGCTCTCTTTTTTCTGTGCTCACACAACACTCTCTATTCCAATTATGGTATTCCTATAATACCATGTAGCACAGCTTAGTATGTTACCATTTCAGTCTCCTCCATCAGATTATGACCTCCAGAGTTAGGGACTGTGCCTGACTCACCTTACTATCATCCCCTTGCCCAGCTCAGTAACTGACGTGGGGTTAGCACGCAGTACGATTTGTTGAATAAATGAACCTGTAAAATGGAGATAACGTTTGCCTGCCTTTGTTCCAGGACTGTTCTAAACTGGAAGTCAAGCATTAAAATTGGTGTCCAAATGCTCTCATTCACTCACTGTGCAGTAATGATAATAAGAATTCACACGTGGACAACACCTTCGAGTTTCTGACGCAGTTTTGCATCCATTATCTATTTGATCCTCACACAGAGCTGGTTACCACTTTACCATTTCACAGATGGGAAAACTGAGCTCAGAGAGGTGAAGTCATTCGTTAAGGCCGCTCAGCAAGTAAGTGAGAGGGCCAGAAATGAAACTGACCTCTGACCTAGATCATGTCTTCTCTCTATTCCATGTTGTTACTTCTGCTGCTGGAACACCCTTGATCCATTATAAAACAAGCAAACAGAAACCTCTCCATTATAAACTTTAAGTTCATGGCAGAGTACCGCCTTCACCTCCTGCTTTATGGGAACTTGGCTGTCCCTCAAGGCCACGTCTCCCCAATATTCTCTTCCAACCTCGTGATTAGAAGCTGCCTATGCTCACATCATCCACTGGGGCCCCTGTTAGCCATCCCACCATGCCCTGTTGATGCTAACCAACCCCTATACTTCTGCCATATGCAAATCTACTTCCTCTTTGGGGTTTATCCTATCCAGCTCAATGCAGCATCAGACCCTTGTCCCCGGGCCTGGATTCTTGAATGAGTGACCCAAGAAGGGAGTCACTCATGGTGTGCCTGTCCTTGAGGCATATACCACCTTCCACACTATCTTTGCAGGGGTTGTTGTTTGACCACCTTGGTCCCTAGAGTCTTCTCCACTTCAAGTCCTGCCATCACCCAGGAGTCCTCACTCCGTGAAGCCATCTACCAGCCTGGTCTCCTTGTTCCTTAATGTCGGCAGCAACAATAACCACTACCTCACAGCCACGGTTATACCTTGGACCTTCTCAGGACTTGGAGCCACTCCACTTGAGAGATCTGGAGGTCCAGCATGCTGCACTCTGACGTCCCCCCCTGGCTCTCAGCTCTTTCACTCTCACTCTGCTGGGCCTGCTCCTGGACACCTTGGTCAGCACCAGGCCTTTGGCCTCACTGTTTTCTTCCAAGTCTGTCACTCCCCTTACTATTTCTCTTCCTTCCCTATTAGTCTAGACCTGTAGGGCAGCATGAAAACGAGCATCATCCTCTTTCTGCCATACCCATTCTGAAAAGTTTAAACTTGTGTCAGTCCAACCACTGCCTTCTCCACTCCTACTCTTGGGGTGCTGAACACAACCCCGCAGACTAACTCTCAAAGCAATGCTATGGCCATCCTTGGCTGGGCCCTCAGAGGTACCGCAATCTCAGTCATCCCTTCACAAGAGGTACAAATTCATTGACTAACAAAACTGATTCACCCCTCCGTTCATTGGACAAATATTTATCAACTGTTATGTCAGGCTATGTGCTACACATTAAACACATGACAGCCGATGAAGCCAGTCCGTGGACACAGTGCCTGCCTTGAGGGGGAAAGAGACCTCATCCACTGTGTAGGAACATGGAATCACGGTTGTAAAGAGTGCTGCGAGGGAATTATCCCAAATACGGTAACAGCACCCAATAGGAAGACCTAGTACCCTAGTCTGCTGGGTCAGAGAAGGGCCCCCTGAGAAACTGACTCTTAATCTCATGCTCACAGGAAGGGTTCAGATTGACTAAGTGAGAGCAGTGGAAGTGGTGGAAGGGAAGGGCTTTTTAGGTGGAGGAAAGAGTCTCTGTGAAGGTTCTGGGGCAGGAAGAAGCCAGAAAATGAAAAGGGGCCCTGTGACCGTGTATGGAGAGCACTGAGGGCAAGGTTAGAAAAGTCAACATGAGCCAGATCTTTGGGGCACTTTATGGATTTTGAACCAGTTTTATGTAGAGGATGGCATCATCTGATTTGCCGTGTCTTTTTAAAAGGGTTAACCATTTGTAGTACATTGGAAAGGTTAATAAGTAAACCCGATAAGCTATTGTCATTGTCCATTCAATGACTGATGACTTCATGGAGAGAGATTTGGGACCCTTCTCCAAACTCCAAAAGGCCCATAACTTACTTCTGCTCCCTCCCACTACCACCACCACTACCACCGTGTTTGGCAATTGACTTGCTTCCTACTTCTTAGGAAACTAAAAATATCAGGTGTGAACATCCTCAGCTTCCTGCCTCTACACCCACACATTTATCTAATGCACTTCCTTCACTTCCTTCCTGCCTATCTCAGAGAAAGAGGGTCCGGTGTCCCTTCTGAGGCCCATCCTTCCTTCTTCCACCTCCTCTCAGACTAATACCATGTTGCATTGCTTCTTCACTCCTTGTCCTGTAAACAAACTCCATTGTCTTCCAATGAGACAAACAAAAATCAAAATCCACTTTCCTCCTAGCACCCTAGCTACTACCTCACCTCTCTCCTTCCCTTTCTAACAGTTTGTATATAGCCTACTCTCCCAACATCCGGGACAGTGGTTCTCACCACATTTCCTGGCTCCTTTGATGTTAGACAGGCCCAGGTGACTAGCATCTCACTTTGGACCATAGAGTAGCTGGCATGTGACCTTCCCATGGGCTCTTCAATGGGTGAGGTAATTGTGAAGGGGGTTTTGTCTTCCAAAGTTACAACTTCAAGATGATGGAGCCCCCCTCACCCTGAGTTACTTGGTGACTGTATGCAGCAGTCCCCCTGACACATAAGTTTTTGTTGTTAAGTCACTGAAGTTTCGGGTGTTGTTCTTTACTGTGGCATAGCCTAGCCTAACTAACACATGTAGTCTTTACGTCCTCAACTCTGTGCACTTAAAAAAAAAATTTATACTATTTCTAGCATACCTTTTAGTCCTGAGACTCCTCTCTATTGACATTTTACTCAGGCAAATGCCACTACAATTCTTTTATTACTAAATCACCTAATTTGATTTCTCTGTGTCTTATGACCTATATGATACATTTCTCTCACTCTATCAAAGTGGAATCAAATGGCTTTTATCAAGTCAAACCCCATTGAAAAGACTTCTATGCCTTCCAGAATTAAAGCTTATTAAACTGACATCTGAACTCCTCAGTGATTTAGCCATGATTTAGCTTCTCCTATTCTCCTTTACACAGCTTACATGTAACTCAGTATAGCCTTGATGAGCTCCCTCTCCTCTTTGACCTTCATCATGCTGTTCCCTGCACCTGTCACATGCTTCAGTCCTGGTTTCTCCTGTCAAGTAATTTAGATATGTGTGCAAAGATGCTTGTGTAAGGATTGCTTATAATAGCAAAATATTGGAAATGACCTAAATATCCATCTCCAGATGATGAATAAAACAGATTATGGAAAGTTCATAAAATATATACTATGAAGACAATAATGATGATGTGCAGTCATTAAAATTGTTCACAATTTATTAAGTCTATAAAGCAATGAGGTATATATTGTCTCATATTTGTTAAAATACATAGGAAATATAGGGAGGAATATATATCAAAATGTTAATGGTCACAAATGAAAAAAATAGATACATTGGATTTCATCAAAACTTAAAACTTTTGGGATGCCTGGGTGGCTCAGTTGGTTAGGCGACTGCCTTCGGCTCAGGTCATGATCCCGGAGACCCAGGATCGAGCCCCACATCGGGCTCCCTGCTCCGCGGGAAGCCTGCTTCTCCCTCTCTCACTCCCCCTGCTTGTGTTCCCTCTCTGGCTGTTTCTCTCTGTCAAATAAAATCTTTAAAAAAAAAAAAAACTTAAAACTTTTGTGCTTCAAAGGTCACCATCAAGAAAGTGACAAGGCAGCCCACAGAATATTAGAAAACTTACAAATCATATATCTGATAAGGTACTTCTATCCAGAAAATATGAAAAACTCCTACAACTCAATAAATAAAAAGACAAATTACCCAGTTAAAAAAATGGGCAAAGGTTCTAAATAGACATTTCTCCAAAAAGGATAAACAAATGGTCAATCAGCACATGAAAAGATGTTCAACATCATTGAACATCAAGGAAATGCAAAACAAAACCACAATGAGATATCACTTCACACCTGCTAGAATATCTATAACCAAAAAGACAGATAATAACAAATGTTAAGGATGTAGAGAAACTGGAATCCTTATACACTGCTGGTGGGAATGTAAAATGTTGCTGCTGATTTGGAAAACAGTCTGGCAGTTTCTCAAAAGGTGAAATATTGCATCACCATATGACTGACTGAGTGATTCCACTCCTAGGTGTAAGTCTAAGAGAAGTGAAAACACATCCTCACAAAAACGTGTACATGAATATTCACACCAACATTATTCATAATAGCTAAAGAGTGGAAACAACCTAGATGTCCATTAACATGGATAAGCAAAATATGGCATCCCCATGCAATGAAATATTATTCTGCAATGAAAAGAAATGAAGTCCTGATAAATAGCATGACTTGGATGAACCTTGACAACCTATGCCAACTGAAAGAAATCAGTCACAAAAGACCACACCTTGCATAATCCCATTTATAATGAAAGATCCAGAATAGGTATATCTATAGAAAAAGAAAGTAGATTCGTGGTGGGTGTGGGGGGGAATGGATTGAGAAGAAATAGGAACTGATTGCCAATCTGTATAAGATTTCTTTTGGAGGGCCGCCTGGGTGGCTCAGTTGGTTGGGCGACTGTCTTCGGCTCAGGTCATGATCCCGGAGACCTGGGATCGAGTCCTACATCGGGCTCCCTGCTCGACAGGAAGCCTGCTTCTCCCTCTCTCATTCCCCCTGCTTGTGTTCCCTCTCTGGCTGTGTTTCTCTCTGTTAAGTAAATAAAATCTTTTTTAAAAAAATTAATTAATTAAAAAATTTTTAAAAAGATTTCTTTTGTAATGATGAAGATGTTTTAAAATTGATTGTGATGATGGTTGACAACCTCTGAATATACTAAGAAGCATTAAATTATATACTTTAAATGGGTAAATTTTACAGTATGTGGATTATATCTCAATAAGCCTGTTTTAATTTAAAATCATTGATGGTGTTGTTCTTTTTTTTTTTTTTTAAGATTTTATTTATTTGACAGAGAGAAACACAGCTAGAGAGGGAACACAAGCAGGGGGAGTGAGAGAGGGAGAAGCAGGCTTCCCGCTGAGCAGGGAGCCCGATGTGGGACTCGATCCCGGGTCTCTAGGATCATGACCTGAGCTGAAGGCAGTCGCTCAATCAACTGAGCCACCCAGGCGCCCCAATGGTGTTGTTCTTATAAAGCTTGGAAAGTGTAGCAGCATCAACAGAGAAAGAGGGAGATGGGTTTATAAGAAATTAATGCATAACTCTGGCTTAAGCAAAAGAAAACGTGTGTATGTGAGGAATTTATTGGAAGGATCCTGGGGTAGTTCATAAACTCCAGTGAATTTTCAAATAACCAAAGCTTGGTAGGGAAGGAATGAGGGCAGCCTTGGGAAGTTTGGTAGTAGGAACTCATGAGACTTCTCTCTAGAATGCTGCTGTTAGTATGACTCAGCTCTAGTGACTCCCAGCCTCAGGAGTCTCTATTCCAAGTTTCAAACTCTCAGGAGAAAGTATTCATTGTCTCAGTGAGGATAAGGTGTCTCCCCTTGCATTAGTCAGCTCTGGGTGAGGGGAACAGGATCAAATGACAAGGACCTGATTGCAGGAGGCCTTTGCTTGTGTATCGGATTCCCAGGGACAGTGAAAGGAATGGCTGTGCGTAGAGCAGATAAAAAGACACAAGAAATAATTACTACAATTAAGTTTTTAGAAAGCAAGTTCCAGAACAGTATGTATAAGACTCATTTTCTTCTTTAAAATTTATGTCATGTACAAATGAGAACAGGGACCAGGTAGATGGTCTATGCACGCAGGCATAAGGCCATAGAGCATGCTAGAGACTGTGGCAAACTAGAGAGAGGGTCCTACATTTAAAGCAAGCAGATGCCTCTCCATTCCAGTTGGTTCTGTCCCTCAGGAATGCAAGTCCACGGTTGCTAGAGCTTTGGATTTCCCACGCAAAGCCAAACACTTGATTTTTATGTCAAATTTCCTGAGTTAAACAACCCTCTGGTGCCAAACAGAAATCTCTATGGGCTGTGTGTGTCTGCAGGTTTCCGGTTTGCAACTTCTGATGTATGTATTTGTATATAACTAGTGCTTAGACTAGTTTCTACTGGCTGTGTGATCTTGGATAACCAAGTTATTTCCCCTCTAACATGTAAAATGGGAACAATAACCCAAACCTTCAGAGTTGTATCCATGATTAGTGCAAAGTGGTCAAGAGCTTTCAGTTAAAGATGGTAGATTGAATGCACACATATAATTTTATGAAAACCCATTAAAACTACAGTGAAGGGATTTAAAGAAGCAGGGATTTACCAGGATAGGGCAGAAAGGCGAGGAGGCAGGAGCAATAAAATTTTGGAATCTGGAAAGCAGATGGACAAGTAACTGACTTGGCAGATCTAAGAAACTAAATCTTACACATGAAGAGGGAAAAGCAGAGAACCAACCTGATCTAGACTATGGAATCATCAAAGAAACTCTGGAACTAAGGACAAAGGAGATGGAAACTAAATTTAGGAAAATCTACAGAGTACTGTTGAAGAAAGAAATTCTTACAGTCCTCCATATTTTATTCCCCTGAGTGACGACCCCTTTTCTACTCCAGCAGAAGACTGAAGGGTTATTTATTCTCAAGAAAGAATAAACAAGAGAGGTTTTCCTGGGTGGCTCAGTTGGTTAACTGTCTGACTCTTGATATCAGCTTAGGTCTGGATCTCAGAGTTGTGAGTTCAAACCCTGCATTGGACTCCACACAGTGGCGCCTACTTTTAAAAAATTTAAAAATTAAAAAAAATAAAAAAGGAGAGAACCCCTTTATTAAGGGATGCATGGCCCATCTGTGGGCTAATAAATTTATGTCTACTGAAGGCTGAACACTGAGACCTCCCCCTTAATTATTTTGAGCTTTGTTCTAGGATTCAGTCAACTTACTCGGAAAGAGTTTGATCCTTCTGAGGTCGCTTTGAGAGCAGAGTCTAGCTTAGGGGTAATTTGGCTCCATTATGAGGCCATATCCTTTTGGATATGGTACCCACCCCATGCCCAACACAGTATGAGGTTCCTTCACTCTAGTTTTGGGAATATAAACTATTTCCAACCTTGTGTGAGCTCCAAGAATTGTTCAACCTGCTTCTTTCAAATGCTCTTTCCCCAGCTTCAAGCAGTTTCTTCAAATGCATACAATTATTAGGACTCAGTTGAAGACTTCAGGAAAACTGATCTCCAGCATTCTCTCTGTGCAGCTCTGACCTCTCGGGTACTCTGCCCTGTGAATTCTAGCCATCTTGATCTCCCTGAACAACCAGTACCTCTGTCTGTTCAACACAGGGACTGCAAATTCTGCCTAGCTTGCCCGTCTATGCACTGCAGCCTGGAAATTCTCTCCAGGCAGTAATGTGGTACAGAACTTGGGCCCATCTGATTTTTTTTTCTCCCACTTTTCTAGGATCCGTGCTTTGCGCTGCCTGTTACCCAAGGTCTGAAAACAGTTATTCCCTATATTTTGGGTGGTTTTAGAAATTGTTTTAGGCAGGAAATTAGATCCAGTGTCTACTCCTCCATCTTGCCTGGAGGTAGAAGTCTCCGATTCCAATAACTTCCACAATTTCCCCCGGTATTCTCTCTCATGGTTCAAACTGAGTACGCGCATCGTGGTGGTCTGGGAATATTTAGATGACAATTATAAAAAGGAGTATAAAAACTCCCACAATTCCCTAGAGTAGTAACTCTCATTGTGTGTATTTCATTTCTCCTTCCAGTCTTTTGTCTTTTGGTTTTGCAAGGTTTTTACATCCATCTTCAACTTACTTCACCTTTTTCTAGGCCTTTGACCTTAATGACCACTCCCTTATTTAAAAAATTTTGTTTGCTGTTAGTTTCCAGGAAATGCCTTTTTCCTGATGTCATTTCTTTTTTTTTTTTTTTAATTAAGCTTTTAGTTTGAATTCCATTATAGTTAACGTACAGTGTTATATTAGTTTTGGGTGTACAATATGATGATTCCACACCTCCATAGGACCCCCAGTGCTCATCACAGCAAGTGCCCGCCTTCATCCCCATCACCTGTTTTACCCACCCCCTCGCCCACCTCCCTTCTGGCAACCATCAGTTTGTTCTCTATAGTTAAGAACCTGTTTCTTGGTTTCTCTCTCTCTCTTTTCTTCCCTTTGTTCATTTGTTTTGCTTCTTAAATTCTATAAATGAATGAAATCATATGGTATTTGCCTTTCTCTGAATTATTTTGCTTAGCATTATACTCTCTAGCTCCATCCATGTTGTTGCAAATGGCAAGATTTCATTCTTTTTTATGGCTGAATAATAATCCATTATATATATGGCATTCTGGTGTCATCTCCATCCTTCCAAATCCTATGACTCCTCTCTCTGTCTCCTTCACTAATTCCTCTCCCTTCCTCGTACCCTTAATGTTCATTGCTTTCTTGCTTCTCCTCTCACTCCATATTTTCATTCTCCCTTCATGATCTCATTTATTAGCCATGACTTGAGCTGTCTTTCACCTGTTTACAACTCACAAACTTCGATTTCCAAATCTCTCTCCCCAGCACTCTGGACCTAAAGAGTCAATTGCCTGATGCACATCTCTAGTTGGATGTCTCACAATGTGTCCCAAACAGAACTCATTATCTTGCCCTATAACCTAATCTGTATGTTGGTCCCATCACAGTGAATGGTGCTCACACCCACCTTTCTTCCCAAACTAGAAATACAGAAGCCATGCTCAACTATTTCTTTTTCCCCCCGCTTCTTACCCTCTATACATTTAGTGCACCTAATTCTTTTTTTTTTTTTTTTTTTTAAAGATTTTATTTATTTGACAGGGAGAAACACAGCCAGAGAGGGAACACAAGCAGGGGGAGTGAGAGAGGGAGAAGCAGGCTTCCCGCCGAGCAGGAAGCCCGATGTGGGGCTCGATCCCGGGTCTCCGGGATCATGACCTGAGCCGAAGGCAGTGGCTTAACCAACTGAGCCACCCAGGCGC
>PITA01021899.1:0-31618 GCA_004023965.1 Spilogale gracilis | reverse complement strand
AATGGAATACTATGCCTCCATCAGAAAGGATGAATATCCAACTTTTGTAGCAACATGGACCGGACTGGAAGAGATTATGCTGAGTGAAATAAGCCAAGAAGAGAAAGTCAAGTATCACATGGTTTCACTTACTTGCGGTGCATGAGGGGTAACCTGGAGGACAGTGGGAGAAGGAAAGTAAATGGGAACTAGGGTAATCTAGGGAGGAAAATGAAACAACAGAGACTTTGGACACAGAAACAAACTGAGGGACTTGGAGGGAGGGGGGGTGGAGTGATGGGAGAGCCTGGTGGTGGGTACTGGGGACACCTAAAGCGTGGAGAACTGGGTGTGGGGAATGGGGAATGAATCTTGGAACACTGGAAAAAAATTTTAGTAACAATAAAAAAAAAGAAACTAATATAGCAACCAAAATACTATACTCCCATTATTTAGAAATAGAAGAAAATAAAACAATTGACTCATAATATCACTCTCAAGTAAACACCACCAACTTTTATTGTTATCAAAAAATATCCCCCAAATTATAATTCTGATAAGCTTCTATTTGGAGTTTTATAATTACTTGAGTATAATACTGAAACTAAAAGATTTCTGTATTAATAAGAAAGACTTGTTAAAAAGCAACAGCAAAATATCAAATTCACATTAAGACTTAAAGATAGACATTCGGAATTGGATTCCAATTAAACTCATAAAATGGAAGCAATTTATTAATGAGATTTATATTTTTCATGTACATTTGTAAAATACTACTTTAGAATTATAAAGCTATCAAGTTTCTATTTAAACTTCTATATACTTTCCTTAACAGAGCAGGAAAATCAAAAAAGAAAAAAATTCAGAATTACTTAGGACAAAACATTTTTGCTGTGTGTTTGTTTGAATTATTTTGTTGGACTTGTTAAATCAGCAAATTTACTATAATTATACTATTTACAATATAAAAATAGAAGTGACTTATAAGATTCATGTTATAGTAATCACTCTACTAAGAGTTATAATTCTCAGATTTCTATTTAAGCAGTTGTCTATTAGCAAATAATGATAAAACTAAGAGAAAAAAAATAAAAATAAAAATTACTTCTTATGAGTCACAACAGGACACTTTTCTGTGATCCTGGATCTTTAGAAGCAGGCTTGTTGTAAAGCTAGATCAACTCACTTCTATTTTCAGGTTATAGGACAAAAGACAAAATACAGTGCTGGTGGAGAGACATTTTTTTGTTGCCAATGGAGGGTGTGCTGGGATAGGGAAATCATTTGGTGGGGAGGATTCTTGGGAGGGTCCATACTAGTTTTGCAGGGGAGAATAAGGGACAGGAGGTCCTCTTCTAAGGAAATTGTTCCCTGATACCTTCTGTAGCATCTTATCTCTGACTGAAGGATACAGTGGAGGAAGAGAATCTGGGATAGTTATGTCCCATTCAGGTAGGAGCCAGGACTACCTGTGGTATCATTTCTATTGGATTCCATTTCTGAAGATGGGCCTCTGTGTTATCAAATGAAGGTATAGTAAAACTTGAAGTTCTGATGGTTCTGAGAGTAGGGAGCACTAGCAAAAGTTTTGCATTGCTCCTGTAGGGGAATTGATTGGTCCAGGATAGAGTTGGCCTGATAGAAAGATCCTTTTTCTGTGGTTCTGCTCCTATGGGGATGATGTCCCTTGATCACTGAACCATTTTAGCTGTGTAGTTTGTTATGGCTGCCAACACAAAGTACTCCCATTGGGTGGTTTAAACAACACAAATGTATTTTTCTCATAGTTGTTAAAGCTAGAAGTCCAAGATCAAGGTATTACCAGGTTCAGATTCTTTTGAGACCTCTCTCCTTGGCTTGCATATATAATTGCCTTCACATGTGTTTCTCATTTTCTTTCCTCTGTGCACATGTCCCCTGGTGTCTCTTTGTGTGTCCAAGTTTCCTCTTCTGATAAGGACATCGGTCAGATTGGATTGATGGCTTTCTTTGAACTTAGGCCCTACTTCCAGATATAGTCATATTCTGAGGGACTGTGATTTAGGACTTCAACATGCAATTTGGAGGCAATATAATTCATGCCATAACACCCACATAATGGTACCCCTTCTTTGATGATCCAGTAATCCAGGGAGTCATAGGGATCCTGGTTCATTGTGAGACTGTTTTTCAATTCTACTCAGCACCAAGATTCAAGATAAACAATTTTGTTCTGGAGATCAGAGAGGGCTAGTATAGAAGATTCTATATTTCCTTGCTTAGATTCTAGAGGCCTTCCATACTGTGTTTTCTGGCTGACTTCAACCCCCAATACTAGGTGAGGGCTTTCCATGCTACAGAAAGCTTTTTCCTTGTGAGTATGGCAGGTTGGACATGCTGAGGAATTAACAACTCCTAGGAGCTGCTTATAACTAATGACAGAGAAATAGGTATGTGAATATTTCAGCTTCTTTGACCTTCAGGTAGGATAATTCTGATGCATCTATTTTTATCATTTTTCAGATGTTTCCCAAATGATAAACTCCATTTATTCACTGTGATATTTAGTTTGATAATGTGACCTCCGTTGAATGTATTATTTTTCTTATTTCAAATCCTCCCCTACCCCTTGTTTACTGCAACTCCTGAATAAATATTTGAATTTGATTATTTCCTTTGGGTCTGCTTGTGGATGGTGGAACATCCCCAAATAAGGAAATATATATCAGAAATTTTTCTATAAAGCAGATCTTCAAGATGGATTCTAGAATAAGATCTCCTAATATTGAGATTACATTAAAGCCTCCATTGCTAGTTTTAAGTAGGGTAGACTTAAACTCTGGTAAGCTGTAGCATTGCAGTTACTAAGACTTTTATTGTGGGGACTTGGGATAGGTTGAGGTACAGGGTGATGCAGTACCTCTGGAATTTGAGAGCTGGTGGTATGGTAATTGTTAGGACTATGGATTAGTCACTTGCTGTTAAATGGGCATTGATATGCTGAAAAAAGAAAAACCACACACTCACATTAGCCAGTTATGAACCATGGGTATTGTGTGAAAGTTAGAAAATCTCTCTGACAGTATCTAAGGAAGCTCTCATTTTCTAAAGCTAGAGGAGATAGACTGTATTGAAAATTAGGCCCAGGATTCTGATTCTCCTATACCAGATTACAAAGAAGGTTGAATAACAGCTCTGGCAAGTCTTTTCCTAAAATTAGGAATCTAAAAGGAGTGAGACCTTGATGTCTAGAATAGATTGACTTGAGAATATTGAACTTCTTTAAGATCTTCATGGATTCTTGGACTTGAAGAAGTACCATATTGCATTTTTCTTTAAGATACCTTGAACTCCTGGGTCTGCAGAACTTATTCTTTTTATAAGAGGATAGCAGTCACTTCTGCTCCCAATTCTGCCTTGCCTGGACACCATGCAGAGTCCTCACCTGGGACACATGTTTTGCAAGATAATATGCTTGCAAATATATTTACCTCAAGATTTGCTCAGAGGCCCCTAAAATATATAGGCCAATAACTAGTCTCAATCTCAGCATGGCCCAAAAGGTCAGTACTACCTCTGACTGGGAAGGTTCTATTCATCAGATGAGTATGGCTAAAATATATATTATCAGAAAAATGTGTCTAGAAATCAGTATTGATAATGCTGTACCAGGAATTAAAAAATATGTCTGGTTAGGGAGAGTTTGCTGATATGAATGTTCTCACATGGCTCAGGATTTAGGATCCTGGAAAGGACACCAAGAATCAATTTTTATCTTCTATTTGGATAACAGAAATTCTGTAACTGCTTTGGCAAAGTACTGAAGGAAAAGTCAAGAGACTTAGAGAGGTGGGCATATTAGAATGGGTTTACAGACTTTGCTTTACATGGTTCTGATATGCATGATTTCAGTTATCATAGTTCTGTTAAATACAAGTGCTCTAACCACACAGTTCAAATTTCAGTTATCAAGATATATTAACTGCGAGTAATTGCATAAATCACACACTTTTCTGCTAACTCTTCAATGCACAGAGCACTTCACAAATAACAGATGCACATCATTATCAAGGACTGTGTCATTTTTTTTTCTCCAAAATGTGTAGGTACTGAGGGCACATATTTCATGGAGCACTGGGTGTGGGGCATAAACAATGAATCTTGGGACACTGAAAAAATAAAATAAATTCAAAGTAAAAAAAATCTGTAGGTAATTGGTCACTGAACATCTGTTATTCAGTTTACACACAGATGGCAAATATATAGTTGTGTCATCTCTTTATGGCCCAGTGAGAAAGCCATTAACATTTTTTTCAAGATTTTATTTATTTATTTGACAGAAACACAGCAAGAGAGGGAACATAAGCAGAGGGAGTGAGAGAGGGAGAAACAGGCTCCTGCTGAGCAGAGAGCCCGATGTGGGGCTTGATCCTGGGTCTCCAGGATCATGACCTGAGCCGAAGGCAGTCGCTTAACCAACTGAGCCACCCAGGTGCCCCAGCCATTAACATTTTATAAAAATGGATAATTGAAAGAGGGAACTGGCCATCACAAAGTACAGGAAAGAAACTAAAATGACAAGGTAAGAAGTGAAATTGGAACTGAATGTAAGTGGGGTTATAGAAGAAATAGCTGACTATGGGAATGTTGACATTGCTGCTATTTAAGAGATTCCAGACTTGTCATGATAAACACTGAGTATTATGTAGAATTGATGAGTCACTTTATATTGTACACCTGAAATGAATATAACACTGTATTTTAACTATACTGGAATTAAAATAAAAACTTAATTAAAAAAAGAGAGATTCTGGTGGTGCAATCAGAGGAACTTAGTGAAAGCAAACTTACTGACATAAATGAGAAAAGTGGTCAGGGCAAAAATGATGAAAACATCTCGAGAAGGTAATGCTAATGGAAATCTTTATTGTCATGGAATTCTCAGAGACACTCCACCATATTAAAAGTGGAAAGGGTAAGATGCTAGAAGCGGATTCAAATTTATGAAGTAGTATGACAATTTGCCAAGGCATAAAAAGATGTTTGATCCATATCATTAACTGTAGGACAGAAGAAGGCAACCACTGTTCAAACTACTCTTGATAGTTCTTATTTTCTTTATGCAAAGAAGTAAAACACTTTAATTCTCAATGTTTTCAGTAGGGACAATATAGAGGGGCACGCGTGAGGTTATTGCTCTACCTCTTTATGTAAAAGATCAAGAGCAGGTGTTCCAGATGTTCATGTCAGCTGCCAACAACAACAGACAAACAAATGAACAAAAAATCATAATCTCTTATCTAGTTTCCAGATCTGAAGCTGTCCTTGCACTCAGCATTGATTGAAGGGAATAATGAATTGTCTTAATAAAGAACTTTGCAGTGCCTCAATAAGCACAGACCTTAATAATTTCCCCACATCTTTTCCTAAAGATAGTTATGGCCATTTACTGGAGCAGTTATATACTAGTAAAAAGAAAATATCCATATATTTCCAGGGCAGGTATAGATACAGTGTCTGGGCTGACACATACCCCCTTAAAGAGGGGATGTATAGAATTCAGGTCTGTTCCAGGTTGAATTGTGTTCTCCAAAGAAGATATGTTGAAGTCCTAACACTCTGTACTTCAAAATGTGACCTATTTTGGTAGGGCCTTTGCAGAGGTTATTAAGTTTAAATTGACCAGTGTCTGTATAAAAAAAGCATCAATTAGATGCAGAGTCAGAGAGAGAGAAGAAAATGGCTGCAAGCCAAGGAGAGAGGTTTGGAACAGATCTTTTCTTCATAGCCCTCAGAAGGAACCAAGCCTGCTGACACCTTGATCATGAATTTCTAGTCTCCAGAACTATGAGACAAGACATCTGTGTAGTTGAAATCATGTAGTTTGTGGTACTTTGCTATGACAACTCTAGCAAACTAATGCAAACTCATAAATGAAGTTATAAATGGAGTCCTGACCTGAGTTCACCTCTTAGTGAGTACAAAGTCTTCTGTGGTCATTTCCTAATCCTTTGATTCATACTCATGATGAACCTATTTAGTAGCTCCTAGAACCCTTGCATTGGTTACCTGATCTAAAAAATGGAACAAACAATCCTAAAATTTATATGGAACCAAAAAAGACTCCGAATTGCTAAGGAATTGCTGAAGAAGAAAAGCAAAGCTGGGAGCATCTCATTACCTGACTTCAGGCTTTATTACAAAGCTGTGATTACCAAGACAGCATGGTACTGGCACAAAAACAGAGAAATAGACCAATGGGACAGAGTGGAGAGTCCACATATGGACCCACAAATCTATGGGAAAATCATCTTTGTCAAAGCAGGAAAAAATATTCAGTGGAAATAAGACAGTCTCTTCAATAAATGGTGCTGGGAAAATTGGACAGCTACGTATAGAAGAATGAAACTAGACCATTCTCTTACACCACACACAAGGCAAACTCGAAATGGATGAAAGACCTCAACATGAGGCAGGAATCCATCAAAATCCTGGAAGAGAAATTAGGCAGTAACCTCTTTGACATCGGCCACAGCAACTTCTTTCAAGACACGTCTCCAAAGGCAAAGGAGACAAAAGCGAAAATGAACTTCTGGGACTTCATCAAAATAAAAAGCTTCTGTACAGTAAAGGAAACAGTCAACAAAACAAAGAGGCAACCCACAGAATGGGAGAAGATATTTGCAAACGACACTACAGACAAAGGGCTGGTATCCAAGATCTATAAAGAACTACTCAAACTCAACACCCAAAAAGAAGATGAACACATCAAAAAATGGGTAAGAGACATGAAGAGGCACTTCTCTGTAGAAGATATACAAATGGCTAACAGACACATGAAAAAATGTTCAGCGTCACTAGCTATCAGGGAAATTCAAATCAAAACCACACCGAGATACCACCTTATGCCAGTCAGAATGGCCAAAATTAACAAGTCAGCAAACAAGTGTTGGAGAGGCTGTGGAGAAAGGGGAACCCTCTTACACTGTTAGTGGGAATGTAAACTGGTGCAGCCGCTTTGGAAAAGAGTGTGGAGATTCCTTAAAAAATTGAAAATACAGCTACCCTATGACCCTGCAATTGCACTACTGGGCATTTACCCGAAAGATACGGATATAGTGAAAAGAAGGGCCATATGCACCCCAATGTTCATCGCAGCAATGGCCACAATTGCCAAACTGTGGAAAGAGCCAAGGTGCCCATCAACAGATGAATGGATAAAGAAGATGTGGTACATATATACAATGGAATACTATGCCTCCATCAAAAAGGATGAATATCCAACTTTTGTAGCAACATGGACTGGACTGGAAGAGATTATGCTGAGTGAAATAAGCCAAGAAGAGAAGGTCAAGTATTGCATGGTTTCGCTTACTTGTGGTGCATGAGGGGTAAACTGGATGTATATCTTCATCCAAACAGATCAGCACGGTCTTTTACCTGTGGTATGTAGCAAAGGATCTGGAAGATATGTTATTTTCATTCCCTGCCAGAAAAATGGGTCAGAGGGAGTTCACATTAATTTGGAAGAGATTAAAAGTATGCATTTAGGGACCTATTCAAAGTTATGTTAGCTCTTCGATTCTCAATAAAAGCATAGTGTAAAGGTAACTTGGTTATCTGAACATTTTGCAGAAAACTCATGTTGGTCTACAATTTTTATGACATCATGTTAATTGGAGAGGCCATAAGTACTCTAGATGCCTTGATGAGACACATGCCAGAATGGGGGAGGCAAATTTTACAAAAATTTAAGGGCCTGCCTTATTGGTGAAAGTTTTAGAGATTCTGTGGTGTGTGTATGGCAAGACATCCCCACCAAGGCAAAAAAGCTATCATACTTCCCATTTCCTAACAGTGAGGAAAATGCACAGTACTTGAAAGGCTGGGTGGTTAGGGATCTTGGAGGAGATATTGGAAGATCAGTTAAAAAGAGGTTTGGGAAAGATGAATGTGGATTGATGAATAGGAATGGGCACAAAGTATATGGATTTTTTTTTTTAATCTCACAGCAGTACTTACCAGAAGACATTCACATTAGTGAAGACACTGAATAAAAGAAAATTATGACTCTTCCAAGAGAAGTTAGTGAGCCTCTCTTCTTGGCCATTCCAGCATTCCATCCTGGCCAGCCCAGGAATGGAGTAGTCATGTGGTAGGAATGTAGGTGACACATGGGTCCAACAGCAAAAGCTCTCTCTTTCTAAGGCTAATCTAGCCATCACTATTGTGGAATATTCAAAGTGTCAGCTGTAGAAACTGATGCAGAGCTGTTGGTATGGTCCTATACTTTGAAGACACCAAAGCTAGAAGAGGCAGCCATTTCTCCTCACTCGACTGATCCCTATTCCAGTTATTAGTGCACTTTCTCTGCCTCAGTCTGAGGGATCAAAGTGTCTGACTTATGGTATACCATGATTTTTTTTTAAAACAAAGGGGCTGATTTATGGCAAAGAGTAAGTACTTGTGTGTGAGATCTACTGTTCCTACTTTCTACCACCCATAAGCTCCCAATATGAATGTTGAAAAGGCCACTTGGAGGCAGGTGTTGTGCCGAGCACTGGGTGTTATATGCAGCTAATGAATTGTGTAACACCACATCAAGAACTAATGATGTAGTATATGTTGGCTAACTGAATGTAATAAAAAAATTACAACAAAAAATATAACATCATAGTTCCTACTGTCAAAAAAAAGTAAAGCAAAGACATTGTCTTGATGTTGTTGGCTGCTATCTTTAAAGATATATTCCTTGAACCAGTATATACTACTATATATCTCCTTTAGATACAATACATGGATCCAAGGCACGGAAGCAGAAGCTGCCCTTATACCATTACTCCAAGTGATCGACTTGGGAGAAAGGATGCTTTCCACTCCTCCTACTTTAAGATTTGTAGGATTTGAGGTTTGGGCTCCCAGGAACAAAGTAACAGTCCACTAATCTTCAAGTTAGAGCAGCTAACCAGTAATTTTGGGTTATGAATAGACTAGAAGGAAAATAAGGGTAAGTATGTTAGTAAGTTAGTACCTTGATTATTATGAGGAGGTAGGATTGCTGCTACCTAATGGGGAGAATGAGAACTTGATGATTATTGTAAAGAAGAAATTGCTGGAACAGTATCCTGACAAAGGCAGGTGAGCAGAGGAGCAGATTTCTTAGGTGTGAAGGTATGGGCTACCCCACTGAGCAGCCAACTTGGAAGAGCAGAAATCCTATTCAAGAGTAAGAAGAATCTAGAATGTGTTTTAGAAAAGGGAGATGACAAATATTGGCTGTGGCCTTGGGGCCAGCTACCATAGCCAGCCAAAACAGTAGCTTATACAAATATTAAGCTGTAAGTTCTTTTTTAAAAAAAAAATCAGAATTGTGATTGGGTGCCACTTTGAAGAAACAGTAACTAGACAAAGTGAAATTAACATGAGGATAGAGTACATCTGATTAGTGCAAGGGAGTGGCTATAGTAGATAGAGTCAGTTCCACATTCATATGTTTGGGAAATCCTGCTCATTTACAACTGCTAGTATCTGCATCTGTGACTAAGGCTCTTTTTTTTCTGCAACTATGGAGAGCTGCCCGTACACATGACAGACTAGAAATGCCAGTGAATGAACAGTTTCTAGAGGATAGCCCTCAATTAATGACTCTCATAAGTAGGCATATGAAAACATGAGCTCCCTCTTTCCTAGAGCTGGACAGTTCTGAGGTGTAATTTTTACATGCATTCTCAGAGTTTTCTTGTGGGGTTAAGCTGTCACTGCTCAGTGTAGTAACTTGGTGTCATAATAGTGCAGCCTTTATGGGACGCTTTCCTTTCCCAGTATTTTTTCATTCTTTACTGGTGTTACTTCTGCTTTCCAACTAAACTAGTATCATTTGAATTCCTATCTTAGGACCTGCTTCTGGGAGTCCTAAGTAAGACCATTCCTAAAACCTTAATGTATTTTCAAGTTGCTTCATCATACGTGGAGTAGTTACAAATTGTACCAGTATTGCTAACCAATAAACCTAATGAGACCAGTTTAAGATTTCTTTGCTTTATAGCTGTCCGTAGACAATACTACACTTCTGATGTAAAATCAGAGTACTATGTTAAAAAAGATATGTGAGGTTTGAATTAAAACACATTAAGTCATTATTTCTAGTTGTCAGAATTGATGGTGCGAGGGAGACTGTTTGTTTAGGCAACCATTTTGCCGGGAAATTGAATGACATGACATTTCAATTATCTACAGTATCGTTTTCTAGTCAAAGGAAATTGCCAGAAGTCAAATGAGGAAAGAACAGGCGGTGGGAGTGCAAGGAGGGGAGTCAGGGAAACATGGATCACATCACCCAGAGTTGGGACTTAACAGTGGTTCTGTGAGTCATGTCAACCTTTTAAATATCAAAAAGTTAAAGTTACAGAAATAGCATTTGGTTAGCTAAAAACCCAAGTCAAAACCTCAGTACCATTTTTTTTTTTTTTTGGCTAACTGGCTGATCACATTTAAAGACAAATGAAAATATACAAGAGAACTAGCATAATGATTATAATAAAAACAGGAAAGAACAAAATGAAGATGGAGAATATATCTTAAAAGAATTTTCCAGGATAAGAGAATAAGAGTTTACTCAGAAATAAGAATTTTCTTCAGTTTACAAAAATCAGGATTTTCTTTCTAAACTAGCAAAAACCAACAAAATTGGACAATGATATAATAAGTCCAATTGGATATAAGTCATATGCAAAAGGAAAACAACTCTATATTATGTAGGAATTAACCTAACAAAGAATGAAAAGAGAAAAATCTTAAAACTTGATTGAAAGACATAGAAAATAAGTAAATGAAGATATATGCGTATGTCTATATTTATCATCTATCTATCATCTATCTATCTATCTATCGTCATCTATCTATCATCTATCTATCTATCTATCTATCTATCTATCTATCTATCTATCTATCATCTATCTATCTATCTATCTATCATCATCTATCTATCATCTATCATCTATCATCTATTTATCATCTATCCATCCATCCATTCATCCATCCTGTCATCTGTTTGTCTATCCACAGATACATACTTAAGAGTAAACATATCAACTTTTTCCAGATTAATCTGTAAATTCAATGCATTTCCAACAAATTGCCTCAATCATGGGCACTGCTGAAAGTGCAACTTTTAGGCAGCCATTTGTACTGTATGACTTCTAGTGCCTGTTAACACTCTGTAATCTAAAGCTATCATTAGAATAATTCCTCAGATCAAAGAGAATGTAAATATCAACCAAAAACATCAGAGGATTTGTTGTTTGTTAGCTGAGAATGAATCCTCACAGAAACAAAGCTTTGATAACACCCTAAAGTGCTGATTCAATGCTCTCATTTTCAGGAATATTGTCTCTAGTGTTAAACAGGGTATGACTGTATTTGAAGTAGGAAATGTGAGGGAAGGAGGTAGTAGTGGGAAGGATACACGTGGAGAAGCTAAGAAGTTGTCAGATACACATGGAAAAAACAGAAGCAAAGTTTACACAATGATCTATCATGTCAAAACTAAAGTGAGGACGGAAACTGAAACTATGAAGTAATAAACAGAATACAAAATGGAGGAATGGATAAGCCACCAGCGTCACAGGAGTTAAATCAGAAAATTGAAAGCCAGAGGAGAGATAAACTGAGAGAAAGAATTGGTTCTTACAGACTTAATAGTTCCTGGCTCTTTACCAGTTAATAATTGTAGTTCTAGACCTTACATATTCCTCCAATAAGCTCAGTTTTACTTACAGTGGTGGCTTGAGTCTCTTTTTTAAAGAAATAATTTTCCTCAGGATCTCAACTCATTATTACTGTTGATTAATGCAAGCAACTTAAACTTTTTGTTAAACTTTTACACACTTTTATTTACTTTCCCCTTCCCTTATTATATTTTATATTTTGTACTTACCATTTCTTCCTTTCCCATCTCTTTTACTATATTCTCATTATCTAAAACCTTCAATTCTTGTCCATATTATTTTTAAAGATTTTTAAAATTTATTTGACAGAGAGAAACACAGCCAGAGAGGGAACACAAGCAGGGGGAGTGAGAGAGGAAGAAGCAGGCTTCCTGCCGAGCAGGGAGCCTGATGTGGGACTTGATCCCGGGTCTCCAGGATCATGACCTGAGCCGAAGGCAGTCGCTTAACCAACTGAGCCACCCAGGCGCCCCCATATTTTATGTTTTTAAGCTTCTTACAAAATGTGGAGTGTCATATGCATTACTTTTTCTTAAATGGTATTGGGCTTTAAATCTTATTCTACCTTTATTTTCAACATTATATTTTAAAGCTCTATTCACATTTTTGTATGTATATGTATTTTATTGTTTCTAATCTCTACATATTATTTCTTTGTGTGTATTTACCACACTTATCCATTTACATGAAGTGTTAGAACAGTGGTTTGATGAACTCCCTGTCTGTGCTCCTATACTAAGCTGATTAAGAGGGGTTTTGTTGTTTTTGGTTTTGGTTTTGGATATATATCACAAAATAAGGTTGCTGGGTTTAGAGTTTATGCCTATACAATTCCATTAAGTAATTTTAGTATTTTCTGTCAGGTTACTCTCAAGAATCGTAGAATATGAGAGTTTTTGTTTCCTTTTATTCTCAGTTGGTTCCATCAAAATTTTCTTTTTTTTTTTAAGGTTTTATTTCTTTATTTCTTTATTTATTTAAGAGAGAGCGAGAGAGAGTGCATGAGCAAGGGAGGGGCAGAGGGAAAGGGACAAGCACACTCTGTACTGAGTGTGGAGCTCTACGTGGGCTCAGTCCTGTGATCTGACCTAAAACCAAAGTTGGATGGATACTTTAAGCAATAGAGCCACCCAGCACTCCCAGATTTTTTAAATTTTAGCTATTCTGATAGTATAAAGTGGTATCTAATCCTGAGTCACAAGTCTTTGATTACTAATAAGTACTAATAAGTTAGAACATCGCCTCATGGACCCTTAGGTTTATGGTATTAGGACTTCATATTTTGTAATTGTTTATGCATATCTTTGTTTTCCATTGGACTTCTTGCCTTTTTGTTTTTCCTTTGCAAGGGTTCTTTGTATGTTTTAAATATGAATCCTTGGTGTTTTTTAGAAATTGCAAACATCTTTGCTCTGGTAACTTGAGGTTGATTTTCAATGAATTGAAATCTTTAATTTTTCTTAATTAGTTCCACAGAGCTTTTAAAAAATCTGTTTTATTATTAATTGTGGTTATGTAACCAAACCAAAGTGAGTTTGCTCCCTGGTGAGTCAGAAACTGTACAGGTTGAGTTATTGCACAAAGAAAACTTTATTTGCAACAAATGAGATCACAGGGAATAATTTTCAAAGCCATGATTCTCCAGCAAGCATGGATGCATTCCTTTTTATTTTGAGTTAGCATGAGTATTTAGATAAGGAAGGCTTGTCATTATATGTAGAGGTAGGCATAAGGATATACATGCATCTTGAGATGCCTGTATGTATACTGTATATTATGCAAATGAGGCTAAGGCTTCTCCTTGGGTAGAGATTTTGATATTATCATAATGTAAGAGTTGTCATCAGTCACTCTAGAGTCCATCTGTGTGGGCATGGGTAAAGGGTTAAGCTCAAACTGGGTGAGTGGTCTGGGCTGGCTGGAGGTCTTGTCAAGGCAGTGGCTAATATCCAAGGGTAGTTTCAGTTTCCATTTGCCTGAGTTAAGAAATAAACTAGACATAAGAGCTTAAGGAAAAATGTGGGACAAAGGTCAGGAAGTACAAGCAGGAGGTGGGCAGTTAAGATCAGGTCTTGGGGTCTAGTTTGTGACACTTTTAATCAATAACGTTAAACTTACCATCTTAAACTTTTTAACTGTATAATTCAACAGTGATAAATATATTCATATTTCTCTACAACAGATCTCCACAACTTTTTCATCTTGCAAAACTAAAAATTTATGTCCATTAAATACTAATTCCCCATATTCCATCTCCCTCAACCTTGGCAGCTACTTTTCTACTTTGTTTCTGTGATACTTTAGATACTTTATGTCGGTGGCATTATATAGTATATCTGGTGGAACGATATAGTATTTTTCCTTTTGTTTTAGGTATATAAATGTCTTTAAGTTTAGTATAATGTCTTTAAATTTCATCCATGTTGTAGCATGTGACAAGATACCTTTTAATGCTGCATAATATTCAGTTGAGAGTATATACCATATTTCCTTTATCCAGTCAGTTGTTGATG
Source organism: Spilogale gracilis (assembly GCA_004023965.1). Lineage (NCBI taxonomy): Eukaryota > Metazoa > Chordata > Mammalia > Carnivora > Mephitidae > Spilogale > Spilogale gracilis. Next base: position 17,421 of record PITA01021899.1, on the reverse strand, counting down.
GCATTTGAGTTGTTTTCACCTCTTGGTTATTGTGCATGATGCAATATACCTGGATATGGAAATATCTCTTCAATATTTTGCTTTGATTTATTTGATATGTATCCAAATGGGACTGTTTGATGATATGGTAATAAAAATTTAATTTTTTGAGGAAGTGCCATACTGTTTTCCATAGCAGCTGTACATTTTTCATTCTCACCAACAGTGTACAAGGTTTCCAATTTCTCTACATCCTCACCAGTATTTGTTATTTTCTATTCTTATGATAGTGGCCATCAACATGGGTGTGAGGTGATATCTCATTTTGGTTTTGATTTGTTTTCTCTAATGATTCATGATCTTGAGCATCTTTTCATATGCTTGCTGGCCATTTATATATCTTGTTGGAGAATTGTCTGTTCAAGTTTTTGCCCATTTCAAAAATGCGTTATTTGCTTTTGTTGCTGTTGAGTTGAGCTCCTCATGTATTTTGGACATAAACGCCTTACTAGATATATGATTTGAAAAAGTCCTCTCCTGTTCTCTCATTTGCCTTTTCCTTTTGTTGCCTCTTTTTTCGTGTACAGAAGTTTTTCAAGTTTGATATAGCCCCATATGTCTGTTTTGCTTTTGATACATGTACTTTGCTTTCATATCCAATCATCACCAAATCCAACATTTAAAAATTTTTCCTGTATCTTTTCTTTTATCAGTTTTCTTTTAATGTGTTTCATTTGACTAATCAATTTTGGTTAATTTTTGTATATGATAGAAGGTAAGGGTCAAACTTCTTTTGCATGTAGATGTCCAGTTTTCCCAACACCAATCTCCATGAAGAGATTGTCCTTTTCTTAATTGCATGATCTTGGCACCCTTGTAGAAGATAGTTTTGCCATATACACAAGGATTTCTGTGCTCTTTAGTCTATTCCATTCCATTCATTTGTATGTCTATCTTTATACCAATTTTACACCCTTTTTTAAAAAAGATTTTATTTATTCATTTGGAGGGAGAGAGAGAGAGAGAGAGAGAGAGAGAGAGAGAGAGAGAATGAGAGAGAATGAGAGAGAGAGAGAGAGAGAATGAGAGAGAATGAGAGAGAGAGAGAGTGTGTTACAAGTTGGAGGGAGGAGCAGAGGGAGAGGGAGAAGCAGACTCTCTACTGAGCAAGGAGCTCAATGTAGGGCTCGGCCCCAGGACCCTGAGATCATGACCTGAGCTGAAGTCAGATGCTTAACCAACTGAGGCACCTGGGGGGCCCACCCAGTGTTACACTGTCTTGATTATTGTTTCTTTGCAGTATGTTTTGAGATCAGGAAATGTGAATCCTCTGACTTTGTTCTGCTTTTGTTGTGGCTATGCAGGATCCCTTGAAATTTCATATAAATTTTAGGATTTTTTTTTTTAAATTTTAGGATTTTTTAAAACATTTCTGCAATAAGTAGCATTGAGATTTTGGTAGAGATTGCATTGAATCTGTAGGCCACTTTGGATAATGTTGACATTATAACAGTATTAAATCCTCTAATCTATGACCACAGGATGTCCTTGATTTCTTTTAACAATGTTTTGTTGTTTATAGTGCACAAATATTTTATCTTCTCTGTTAAGTTTATTCCCAAGTATTTTATTCTCTTTGATGATAGTGAGGCTGTTAATTTTATTTTTGGATTTATCATGGTTAATGTAGAAAACTATAATTGATTTTTAAAGTTTATTTTTATTTTACAATTTGTCGAACTGTTCATTAGTTTTAACACCTTTTTGGCAGAATTGTCTGGTTTTTTTCTTCATTATTCCATTGTTATAGTGAATTATATTGATGACTTTTCTGATTTTCAGATACTCTTGTACTCTGGGATAAACCCTACTTGAAAAATATGTCCTAAAAGGATTATTGGACTTGTTTAGCTAATGGAGATTTCAAATTTTCTCATGTATGTAGATAAGGGAGCATGTCTTATAATTTTCCCTTCTAATGCTTATCCTAACTTGAAAGAAGGTTATATCAGCCTCATTGTGTGAATGGGATAGCTTTCCTGAGGATTGCTAGTAATAGATAATGAGATTGCTCTCCTGAGAATTTATTTTTGAAAATTTTATAAAAACTTACTTAGGAAACAGGGCTGGGTGTTTTGTTTTTTTGTGTGAGAAGTATTTGATAACTGTGTCAATGTCTTTAATGGTTATTACCCTATATTCATATTTTCTATTTCTTTTTGTATAAAGTTTGGTATTTTAAATATTTCATAATTTTATTCATTGTGTTTAGGTTGCAGAATTTGTCTTTAATATACTGTGTACCATAAAATTAGCATATTAAACATTAAACATATTAAACATTATAGAAATTATTGTATATCTTATTATATATTTATTTATATAATTATATGTATACATACATATGTATATATATATATATGTATATATATATATATATATTTAAGATTTTATTTGTTCGACAGAGAGAAACACAGCCAGAGAAGGAACACAAGCAGGGGGAGTGAGAGAGGGAGAAGCAGGCTTCCCGCCCGAGCAGGGAGCCCGATGTGGGACTCGATCCTGGGTCTCCGGGATCATGACCCGAGCCGAAGGCAGTCACTTAACCAACTGAGCCACCCAGGTGCCCCAAGACTATGTTTTTTCCATTGGATATTCTTTCCTGCTTTGTTGAAGATGAGTTGACCATAGAATTGTGGGTTTATTTCCAGGTTCTCTATTCTGTTCCATTGATCCATGTGTCTACTTTGTGCTAGTACCTTATTATCTTGATGATTACAGTTTTGTAATACAGCTTGAAGTCTGGGATTATTATGCCTACAGCTTTGGTTTTCTTTTTCAACATTACTTTGGCTATTCTGGGTCTTTTCTTGTTTCACACAAATTTTAGTATTGTTTGTTCTAGCTCTGTAAAAAATCCTGGTGTTATTTTGATAGAGATTTCATTGAATGTGTAGATTAGTTTGGCTAGCATGGACATTTTAACAATACATTTTCTCCCAGTCCATGAATATGGAATGTTTTTCCATTTCTTTGTGTCCTCTTCAGTTTCTTTTATAAGTGTTGTTTAGTTTTCAGAATATAGATCTTTTACCTCTTAGGTTAGATTTGTTCCTAGATATCTTATGGTTTTTTTGTATGTGTAATTGTAAATAGGATTGATTCCTTGAGTTTTCTTTCTGCTGCTTCATTGTTGTTATATAGAAAGGGAACAGACTCCTGTGCATTGATTTTATATCCTGTGATTTTGCTGAATTCCTCTATGTGTTCTAGCAATTTTTGGAGTCTTTTGGGTTTTTTACATAGAATATCATGTTGTCCATGAAGAGTGAAAGTTTGACTTCTTTGCTGATTTGGATGCCTTTTATTTCTTTCTGATTGCTGAGACTAGGACTTCCAGTACTATGTTGAAAAACAGTGATGAGAGTGGACATCCTTGTCGTGTTCCTTATCTTAGGGGAGAAGCTCTCAGTTTTTTCCCCATTGATGATGTTATTAGCTGTAGGTCTTTTGTATATGGCCTTGATGATCTTGAGGTATGTTCCTTCCATCCCTACTTTGTTGAGGTTTTTTATTAAGGTGCTGTATTTTGTCAAATGATTTCTCTGCATCTAATGAGAGGTTCATATGGTTCTCATCCTTTCTTTTATTAATGTGGTGTATCATGTTGATTTATTTATAGATGTTGAACCACCCCTGTAGCCCAGGAATAAATCCCACTTGGTCATGGTAAATAATCCTTTTAATGTACTGTTCGATCTGATTAGCTAGTATGAAATACCTAAATGTGATACAGGAATCCATCAAAGTCTTAGAGGAGAACATAGGCAGTAACCTCTTTGACTTCAGTCCCAGCAAATTCTTGCTAGACACATCTCTGGAGGCAAGGGAAAAAAGCAAAAATGAACCATTGGGACTTCATCAAAAGAAAGCTTTTACACAGCAAAGAAGATAGTCAACAAAACTAAAAAAAGCAATCCACAGAGTGGGAGAAGATATTTGCAAACATCAGATAAGAGACTAGTACCTAAAATCTATAATGAACTTATCAATATCAACACTCAACAAATAAAAAGTTAGTCAAGAAATGGGCGGAAGACATGAACAGACATTTCTCCAAAGAAGACATACAAATGGCTAACAGACACATGAAAAAATGGTCAACACACTCATTATCAGGGAAATACAAATCAAAACCACAATGAGATACCACCTCACATGGGTCAGAATGGCTAAAATTGCAACTTAGGAAACAACCGATGTTGGTGAGGATGTGGAGAAAAGGGAGCCCTCCTGTTGGTGGGAATGAAGGCTGGTGAAACCACCCTGGAAAACAGTATGAAGGTCTCTCAAAAATGAAACTAGAGCTACCCTACAACCCAACAATTGCACCAGTAGGCATTTATCCAAGGAATACAAAAATAGTGATTAGAAGGAGCACATGAACCCCAATATTTATAAGCAGCAATGTCCACAGTATGGAGGGAGCTCAGATGTTCATCAGTTGATGAATGGATAAAAAAATGTGATATCTATCTATCTATCTATCTATCTATCTATCTATCTATAAATATATGTATTACTCAGCCATCAAAAAGAATGAAATATTATCATTTACAATGACATGGATGGAACTAGAGGGTATTATGCTAAGTGGAATAAGTTAGTCAGAGAAAGACAAATCATGATTTCACTCCTATGTGGAATTCTGTTTTGTTTTCTAAATTCTTTTTATTTATTTTTTATTACATTATTTTATTTGTGGAATTTAAGAAGGAAAACAGATGAACACAGGGGAAGGGAAAGAAAAATAAATTAGATAAAAACAGAGAGGAAGTAAAATATAAAGACTCTTAACTATAGGAAACAAACTGAAGGTTGCTGAATGGGAGCTGTGTGGTTGGATGGGATAACTGGGTGATGGGCATTAATGAGGGCACTTGATGTAATGAGCACTGGTTGTTATATACAATTGATGAATCACTAAGTTCTATCCCTGAAACTATAAGTACACTATATCTTAATTAACTTGATTTTAAATTTAAAAAAATTAAAATAAAAAATGATATCTGATGACAACATATTGAATATATAATAAAATGTCATCTGATAATCTTTGTTTTGGTTTGTGAGGTTAACCTTATTTACATTTATATTTTTATTCCATTAGAACATCTTTCTGCCATATAACTGTGGGTTTTTTTTTTTCCTATTTCCATTACTAGTAGTAGGTTTCTTCTTTTCTCCTTCTTGTGTTCCATGGGATAGATTTAATCTTTTGCTGATTTCAAATTCTCCATTTTATTTTTTTTCTAGTGATTATGCCTAACATGTTAAGATCCATTTTATTTTTTTTTTATTTTTTATTTTTTTTTAAAGATTTTTTTTATTTATTTGACAGAGAAACACAGCCAGAGAGGAAACACAAGCAGGGGGAGTGAGAGAGGGAGAAACAGGCTTCCCGCCGAGCAGGGACCCGATGTGGGACTCGATCCCGGGTCTCCGGGATCATGACCTGAGCTGAAGGCAGTCACTTAACCAACTGAGCCACCCAGGCGCCCCGATCCATTTTATTTTTACCTTTCCTTTTCAAGGACTTGAAGTTATCAATATCCATATCATTCTCTTCTCATAATGTATTATCCTTTAGCATACTGACATCTTCTCTTGTTCTCCATTCCTTTTCCCATTCCACTTCTGTGGTGCTGGTACCCAGAATTTTGGTTCTGTATTGTTATAAATATAATTTTATATGTTTTTTGTCCCTTCAAAAACTCTAAACTTTATTAAATTATTCATTTATTTTCCAAATATCATATTGTATCTCATCCTTCATGATTTAGTTCTCTTGTTTTTGGAGTTCTTCTAAGAGAGCTTCCAAAAGGCTTTGTGTAAAAAATAAATGTCTTAAAGTCTTATATGCATTTTTTGCTTCTTTGTTTAAAGATTTCTACTTATTTATTTGAGAGAGAGAGAAAGAGTTTGAGAAATAAAGAGATATCCTAAGCAGGGAAGAAGGGCAGAGGGAGAAACAGACTCCCTTCTGAGTAGGGAGCCAGATGTGGGAACCATCCCAGGCCTCTGGATCATGACCTGAGCTGAATACAGACACTTAACCACCTGAGCCACCCAGGTACCCTTGAGGCCTTGTATGTTTGAGAATATCTTCGTTTCAATCTCACATTTAAAAGGATAGTTTTACTAACTCTACAATTTTAGGATTAAAATTATTTTCTTTAAACATTTTGAAGAAACAATTCCATATCATTATCTCTGTAATATAGCTGGTAAACAGTAAGATGTCAAGGTGATCCTTTTTTCTTTGTGGGTAACCTGATTTATTTCTTCAGATGGCCTGCATTATTGCTTTCTCCTTTTTCTTTTTCTCATTCTTCTTTTTAAAAATTACCTTATTGAGGTATGATTTCTCTGTAAAAAGATGTACACATTTAATATATAATGAGTTTGGAGATAAGTATATGTTCAAGAAACCATTACCACAGCCTATTCCATAAACTCCAGAAGTTTCCTCCTACTCTCTTTTTTATGATTGTTATTATACTGCTTAGTATAGAGGATTTTTCTCTTTTGACTCCATTGCTATTCCTTTCAATAGGAAGGGGGAGAGGCAGAGGAGGAGTTTTTAGTTCACTTGTAACTGTTTTCTGCTGTTCTCATCTTGATTCACAGGACTATTTTTTAAAAAGATTTTATTTATTTGAGAAGAGAAAGAGATCACACAAGTGGAGGGAGGGGCTGAAGGAGAGAAAGAAGCAGACTCCTCACTGAGCAAGGAGCCTGACTTAGCTGGATCGCTGGACCCTGACATCATGACCTGAGCCAAAGGCAGATGCTTAACCAACTGAGCCACCTAGGTGCTTCCAGAATTCTGTTTCTCCTGTGGTTTTGGGCTGACACTGTGATTTTTCTGTCCCCCTGTGACTATAGGTAAGTTAATGTGGCAGAGAGTAAAGAGCAAAACTAGAAAAATTTCCCTGAACCTATGCCTATATTGTATGCCAAGATTTTTGGCCAAGCAGTTGTCTGCCGTCTGTCTTATACCCAAGTTCACAGTGGCCCTCTGTCTCTCCCAGGGGGTCCTCACAGGCTTTCTTTTAGTTCTTCAGATTAATGCACTTTATTTCCATGGGATCAACAGTTGGTTGGGGCAGGGAATCAGTAGCTAGTAGGTGTTTGCTATCTTGCAGGAATCCGTGAGAGTTTCTTTTTTTAAAATAATGAAATGGCTAAGAAATGCATGAAGTAAGGGCTAATAAAGCCATTACATTTTTAAGGTCTAGTGTTAAATCTACTTGGAAAACTCATTCCCTTTCAATTATGTAGTTTTGTGGGGAGAAGTACATAGAACTAGGTAGGAGAAAGGGACACAAACCTCATTAGTCTGGGCAGACAAATCAAGCAGTGTGATTGATCAATAGCATGGTAAATGTTATAGTCACATAGCCTCACAGTCTGATACTTGGTGACCCATTAAATGAAGAGATGAAAAAGAGAAATCTAAGAATGAGATTTCTAATACAGATGACAGAGATGATTGGATCACAGCCATTAACTGAGATTTGAAATATAGAAGAAGAGCTGGTAATATATACTTCACAAAAAAGGATAAGACTGCCAGGGTAACTGCAGAATTCTCTGGCACAGTAAAAAAGAACGAAATTTTTTTTTTTTAAAGATTTTATTTATTTGACAGAGAGAAACACAGCCAGAGAGGGAACACAAGCAGGGGGAGTGAGAGAGGGAGAAGCAGGCTTCCCGACGAGCAGGAAGCCCTATGTGGGACTCGATCCCGGGTCTCCGGGATCATGACCTGAGCCGAAGGCAGTCGCTTAACCAACTGAGCCACCCAGGCGCCCCAAGAACCAATTTAATAGTGATTTGATAGTGGGGTGTCTGTTGCCTCAGTCGTCGGTCGTCTGCCTTCAGCTCCAGTCATAATCCCATGGTCCTGGGATTGAGCCCCAAGGGGAGCCCTGCTAGGCTCCCTGCTAGGTGGGAAGTCGGCTTCTCCTGCTCCCACTCCCACTGTTTGTGTTCCCCTCTCTTGCTGTGTCTCTCTCTGTCAAATAAATAAATAAAATCTTTAAAGGAAAAAAAGTAATTTGATAGAGATGCTTTTGCTGCTAATGAAACCATAACAAAAAAAATCCCAATAATTTTTTAAGCATTTGACAACTATTGTGCCAAATTGCCCAATAATTGAAACTAATTCAGAAAATCTGATAGTGTTTTGATAAGTTGATGTTACTGTGCCTTTAGTTTTGCTTTGATTTCTTTTTTTTTTAAATTTCAAGTTTCTATTTAAATTCAAGTTAGTTAGCATATATGGTAAAATTGGTTTCAGGTGTAGAATTTAGTGATCCATTACTCATGTATAACACCCAATGCTCATCACAACAAGTGCTCTCCTTAATACCCATCACCCATTTGGAAAAAAACTGCAAACTATGTTGAGCAAGTTCAGACTCAAATTGTTTACAACTACTAACTTGTGTATGGTTTTCATTTGATGTTATAAATCTCCACTTTATATGGAAATCACTTGGAATTCATTCCAGATGTGTGAGCCTCAGAGATTTTCAGTTAGTTAGAACTCTGAAACTATTGGACTTCCAGCCTCTGTTGGAGTTTTAGTTCTAATCAGCATTGTCCTCAAACACTATAGTAGCCAACTCTTTATTTCTAGTGTGGATGTGTGGTATAATTGGTAGGGATGAAAAGTTTTATTAATAAATTAAGTTAAAACATTTTCACAAAGTGGACCAATTAAAATTTACATATAACACACATCATGTATATCATTCTTTTCATGCTTTCCTAATGTCAGACAAATGCATTAGCTGAGAATGAACATAAATGTACGGGCATGTTATCACGATATCAAAACAGTATGTTCATTACAGAATGTTTTATGGAAATGTATTTGTTTGAAATATGCCATGTGCGAAATAGTTGTACTGAGAAAAGTTTTTTTCTGTCCAAATGCTTTTTATAGAGTTTATCTGAAGAGTAGCTAGGGAGGGCAGTGTCCCAGAGAAATCTGCATCTACCTTCTAGGTTGATACCTTCAATCACTTTTGTTTCAGTTTCTTGTCGACTTAAACATCTAATTGTGATATTTAAAAAAAAGTTGTTTCCATGATTTAATGAAAATATTACTGAACTAAGTTCAGAGATTCTTCTTTCTTTGGCATCAAGAATATGCCCGTGATTATTAAAATTCACAATTTCCTGCATCTAACTCCATTTGGTCCATTTTATTTTCTGTCACACATATTCCATGCACAGTTTTGCTGTGTGCTTTAATCATTTCAATTACCTGGTTGGCCGTTCTCTTTTTCTCATGATTTATTTATAGCTGATGAGTCATTTTATGGGTACCACAATTTTCCTTATACCCTTACTCAGTGAATCCTGATAGTCCTGCTTCTCTTCACTTTCTGACCACTTATTTTATATAATGTCTTTTTGGCCTTGTATTGTATGGTACTTATTCTATATTTTGAATTATTTCATGTATATAAATCTTACGGGCTAGAATGGTATAATTTCTTGAGGGTAAAAATATGAATCATTTTTTATTACTGCTTTTCTTTTAACACTGCTAGGAATATAAGAGATACAACATTAGCTCACATTTTATTGGTCTAGTTGAATTTTGTTGGCCTAATTTCAGCTCCACCATAAACTGTGATTTTTGAGTGGACTTTATTTTTTTATTTTTAAAGTTTTATTAATTTAAGTAATTTCTACACACCACACGTGGCTTGAACTCATAATCCTTATGAGATTAAGAGTCATGCACTGCACTGACTGAACCAGCCAGGTGCCCCTTGAATGAGACTTTAAGTTGAATTTATTTTATATGGATATAGTCCTCAATTTGTCAATTTTGATCATAAATCATTTCTATTTTTTATCTCTAAGAGTTTGAATTGACTTTTTAGTGAGTGGTATGGTATGAATCCCAGCTTTTTTTTTTTTTTTTTAAAGACTTCATTTATTTGACAGAGAGAAACAGAGCCAGAGAGGGAACACAAGCAGGAGGAGTGAGAGAGGGAGAAGCAGGCTTCCCGCAGAGGAGGGAGCCCTATGTGGGACTCGATCCCGGGGCTCCGGGATCATGACCTGAGCCGAAGGCAGTCGCCCAACCAACTGAGCCACCCAGGCGCCCCAGAATCCCAGCTTTTAAGAATCTTCTCAAACTTCATCTTTCTGAATCTTATTCATTCTTAATCCATTGCTCTAAGCTTTCTCTTCAGGGATTCTTTTTCTTTTACTTCCTCCAATAACCTCATTTATTTAGGAAGTACTATCTGACATTATAAATCTTAGCCATCTATTTTCTCTACCGTATTCTGAGTTTATTAAGGCAGGGACCAATGTTTTACTTTTCTATTTTTGATGTCTATAGTTAGTGCTTAGTATAGAATAAGCATTCAGTCAGAATTTGTCACATAAAAACCATTTTTACAACAATCCTGTGTGATAGGTAATATTTTTCTAGAAACTGAATCTCAGAGTCTAAGTGATTTCTCCAAATTCATACATAGCAACTGCACATACAAGGACTGGATCCATAGTTCTGATTTTAGGTTTAAGGGTTTTTTTCTATATAGACTACCAGTGAAAGAAATGTACTTTCTTATGAGAATCAGTCTTGTTTATAGCTTCTGATTTGTAATTTTGAAACTAACGAATACATTATTTGTATTTTTCTTATTCCAGTTTGCTCTTAAGGTATAAGGATAATTCAAGTATCTGTGTCCCTTTAATCACCTTTAGAAGTAATTCTTTTAAGGGATGTCAGTAGGTTGGGTGCCTGGCTCGCTCAATTGGAAGGGTGTGCAACTCAATCTTGGGGTTGTGTGTGTGAGTCTCATACTGAGTGAGATTACAAAAAAGTGTGTTGTCAGGAGTTAATTCTTTCCATTTACAGAACATTTAAAGTTAACCTTGATTTGTAGGAGACATTTAAGACTGTGAAGAGACGAGTGTTGTAAATGTGCAAGTAGTTGTTATAATATGTCAGTTACTCAGCTGTGAGAAGAAGTAATATTTTTAACTTTTTAAATAACTCATGTTAGTCTCTATTTCAGTCCCTTATAGCAGAACACATAATCTTTCTGCATCCTGGGTAACCTCAGCAGTATCACATTTAAACCAAGTAACTGTACTTTTAACTCTTACATGATGACTTTGGGGAGCACAGCTGACCACTGGCTATTGCAATCTATCCAATCTCCCATCTGTTGAGATAACTTGTTCCATCTACCACCTCAGCATGTTCATCCCCCTTCTGATGAGGCACTGGTTCTTATCTAACCAGAAAGTCCTTTAAGGGCCTAAAGGGTTTAGTCTCAGAGACATGGGGAAATTTGGCTGCTTTCCTATAGTAACTCCGGAACTGCACAGGACCTGGTTGGATAGTAGCAGGCACATTCTGCTTTTATCCCACATGCTGCCAGCCAGCTTCTTTCTTCTCCATTAGGGAGTATTTTGGAAACTGGCTTGCTTTTCCAGATCCCTGCAAAAAAGAGAGCACAGTTCCTTTCTACCACTGTAGCCCCAAATCCTCTGAAGCTTTTGATTTGCTCTTTCCTTTTGAAGTAACCCTGGATTTTTAGGGGTGAAGGAGAAATGCAGGGCACAGAGACTCTTGCAGGAGTCTATTTTTTTCTTTCAACTCTTTTCAGAACGAATGTATTACATTTAGGGATGCATCTATTACAGTCATATAAATATAATTATATAAAAATATGTCGGAAAAATATAAATCCAAATTTGAATAAAAGTTACTTCTTGGGAGGGAGAGAAAACAGAATTGCAGAGGGCGGCAACTCCATTGGTAATATTTAAATACTTAAAAATCTAAATCAAATATGGTAAAAAGAAATAAGACCTAATGGAGTTTGGTATACATATCATGACTCCCTGTAATTGTCTTCATACTTGCAACATTTCATAATGAAATTATTTCTAAAATAATAAAGGAGAACTCTCAATCTAGTTTGGGTGGTAAATTACTAGTATATGAAGACATAAACAATAAAAATTCGAGTAACATGAAGAGACAATCCAGTAGAGATCTCACATAGCTCTTTGACAATAAAAGAGCACAGCTCATAAAGAGAATAAGTTAATGGGAGTGCCTGGGTAGCTCAGTCATTAAGCGTCTGCCTTCAGCTCAGGTCATGATCCTGGAGTCCCGGGATCGAGCCCCACATAGGGCTCCCTGCTCCACAGGAAGCCTATTTCTCCCTATCTCATGCCCCCTTCTTATGTTTCCTCTCCAGCTGTGTTTCTCTGTCAAATAAAATCTTAAAAAAAAAGAGAATAAGTTAAAAGGAACAAGATATTGCAGTGGACTTATTCGTTTGTTAAATAAACTTGAATAGATATGTGGTGAATATTCCAGATACCTTAGAATAATTATGATAATAACTTACCAAAAGAATTTAAACATTTGTTGGTAATGTAGCCAATCTATTGTATAACTTTTCGGTTTTGATAGAAAACAGCCTTCTCTTTATTAGCTACAGTAATATATTGTAATATATAGTGACAATCATGCCATCACTAATTTATTTAAAGAAATTTACTGTACATGAGATGTGTAGAAGTCAAGGTTAGGAGGAGCTGATTGAAATTTTCTTCAGCAATCAATTAACTACTCCAACACTGAATATCAGTGATCTTGAATGAGATTGTACATTGATAACACAGGGATATTGTACTGAATTTGAGGCTTTATTCTCAATTATTTTATTATATATTTGATGTTGCTGAAGAACGTATAATCTGTCATAATGAATTATATTAGTACACATCTCCTACATTGGTTAAAGAAAAAGAATTAATGGGATATTTGAACTTACTAAGATTTTATATCATACCACCATCTTACTTTTTATTTGGTTAAGAATAAAGAATCATTTCTTAATATAGACTCACTCTCCTACTGTGCTTAATCAGTGAGTTAGGAAAGTAGGGAATATGCTGCTTCAATAGGAAGTTGAATAACAAGTTAAAAAGACTCAAAATATCCTGAGTACCACTAGACAGACACACAGCTGACTGATGAAGATGTGGCAAAAATAATGAGTCCAAGGACAGTCTCAGGGAATAATGAAAAAAAGTTCCCTAAATTTACCTTCAAAATGAGAGTAACTATGATCATGCAGTACATTCCAAGCTTGAATATATATGAAGTTGCTGTCAGACTCTGCCTTGGGTATTATCTGAGTAATTGTAAATTTCATTTCTAGCAAAGAATACACATATTCAGTTGGAAATAATTTTGCATCCCATAAATAGGCCAAATTAAACCAAACTAGTACATTCCTAGGGCAATAATGTGCATTTATTTTCATAAATTCTTCTGAAGTATGATAGGGTGTTAACTGCTTAATTTCTTAAATGTCTAGAGCTGTCAGACGGGTTTTAACTTCTGTGGTACTGCCTCAGGAGCTGTGTGGAGAATGATTTCCAGGCTGGTGCTGCCTTCCAGGAACAAGTGCAGGTGATTAGAACCCACCTTGTGGCCAGGGACAGGGTGGCGGTTTGTCCCCTCTGGCCTCTTGGTACTAACAGAGGTGGCATACAGGTTCACATATTTTAATTTTGACATGATTTTGTAGATAGACTGCAACCAAACAATGGGGGATGGAAGAATTATTTTGAGGAATGAATAACTTGAATATTTTGCTAATTAAAATCATAATGAAAATATTGATCATTTGCTTTATCCTTTGTTGAAGCATGCTCATCTCTCCAGGCTGAGCACAAATGCTGTCCTTGTCCTGAAGTCTTCCTTGACAGCCTCCCTCAACTGTGATTTTTTCTGAAATGGACAATTTATTTCTACCCTTTGGTGATACTTTTCATATTCTGTCTTGTATTAATTGTGTGTATGTATGTCCTTCTTCCCAATTACTTTGTAATGGTAATACTTTCTGGTATTTGTATAGTTTTGATAACTTTAAAAGTTTACTTATTTGAACGTTTATTCACATTATCTTACCAGTTCTCACAAAGGGCTTATGATCCAATAAATTACCCTCATTTTATTGATATGAGGAATGTGAGAAGACAGATTCTAGCTTCTGTTTTATTATGTATGAAATTTGTGATCCATGAATAGGCCATTTACACAGGTGATATTTTAGCTTTCTTTTCTGGAAAATATGTAAGGGGGATGCAGGGATGTGTGGGTCCATTGTCATGTGACATTAATCAGATGAGTTAACTTTCAAAATACCGTTAAAGTGGCATTAATTTATCACATTGAGAGATAGTATTCTCTTTGGCTATAGGAATTGTGTCTCCTTTTCATCTTTCTATTTTCTAAACAGTTAGAATTGTACCTATTGCTCAGTAGTTGTTCAGTAAATGTTGGTTAAGTGGATGAATTGAACAGGGATCTGTAAACTTTTTTTTCTGCAAAGAGCTAGATAGTAAATGTTTAGGCTTTATGGACCATATAATCTTTGTTGCAACTATTTAATGCTGCTTTTGCTGTGCAGAGGCAGCCACTGACAATATATAATAATGGGCATGTCCCAATAAAATTATTTATGAACTGAAATTTGAATTTCATGTAATTTTTCACATGTCATGAAATACTCTTCTTATGATTTTTTCAACCATTTAAAAAAAGTCAAAATTGTTCTTAGCTCATAAGATGTACAGAAATATAATGTGCCTGATCTCGCTTGAAAGCTGTAGCTTTTGCCTAATCCTTGGAATAAAATATGAATATCAGTTATATTTAAAAACGGGACTGCATTTTATTGATTTATTGTGGCAATTATATGAGCATATTTTGTGTAATATTCCTGGGATAGACAAGAATATTTCATCATTCAGTAATAATATTGTTAGGATAAGAATTGTAGTTACAGGCAAAATTTAACATGCTTCATTGGATTAAGTAAATTTTATCTTTCTTGTATTATGCTATATAGATTTTCATCACATGTTATAGATTTTAAAAAAATTTTTTAAGGATTTTATGTATTTGAGAGAGAGAGTGCTAGAGAGCATGAGAGGGGAGAATGTCATTGGGAGAAGCAGACTCTCCGTGGAGCTGGGAGCCTGATGTGGGACTCCATCCCGGGACTCCGGGATCACGACCTGAGCCGAAGGCAGTGGCTTAACCAACTGAGCCACCCAGGCGCCCATATGTTGTAGATTTTTAACTCATTTCTGGACTCATTTAAAAGTATATTGGAAAAAAATTGTAAAGAAAGTATTTATTGAGGAACAACTGTGATAAGATGATGTCACTGCTTGGTGTTACAGAAAGTCATGAAATTGTGCAGACCTGCCCACTGCAAATTCATGCTATCGAACTTCATTTGGGCTCTTAATGCTACTTGTCAATAAAGAATGCAACTTTCTTTATTCTTTGCTTGTTAAATTCTCATTGCATTCCTCATGGCAGCTGTTTTAGATTTTCCACACTGTTCAACTTCCAATCCTATGACATCTCTCTCATTCTGAGATGACCCCTGCACCTCCTGTACATGTCATGCAACATGAGCTCTATCAGCTTTTCTGCCCTTGTCCTCAGATGGCTCTGCTGTCACTCTTTCCCCATAACCTCCTATTCTTCTGTTCTTCACCTCTTTTTGTTCCCTTCTATCACAGCAGAAAAATGTATCTCTTCTATTTCTATGACTGAATCGTCACTTGTGCTGCCTGTACCATTATTTTTTAACCTCTTTTGTAAACTTTTACAGACTGTGATCTTCTTTATCTCTTATGTCTGCATCTCTCTGCCTCTTTCTCTTCTTCCTGTAGACATGTTCAGTTCTCCCTGCTCTTAAAAACACGGCTCATGGGACGCCAAGGTGGCTCAGTTAGTTAAGCATTTGACTTCGGCTCAGGTCATGGTCTCAGGGTCTCAGTCTGCTTCTCCTTCTGCCTGCCTCTGCCCCTGTTTGTGCTCTCTCCCTGACTAATAAATAACATCTTAAAAAATAAAATACAATAAAACAGGCTCATTCAACTTTTCTGCACTGCTGTAGCCTGCCAGCCAGTGTCTATTCTGATTGGTCAGTCTTCTGTTCTCACTAGGAGGTGCCTGAGCATATTGCCCTTTTATCTTCGTCTTAAAACAATCAAACAACAAAATCCATATAAAAGCTCTTCACCTCTTGGACCTTCTGTCTATTTAAGTATACTGTCCAATTTCTTTATGGTCAACCATAAAATGTCTTAACAGTATGGTCTATATTTGATGCCCTATACTGGATGACTTACTCCTTTAGTCCTGGCATTCTGCCTTCCCTGTTATCCATTTTTTGAATCGGTGGCCAAGAACCACCAGTGAGCTTTTAGGTGATAAATACAGTAATTTTTATTAATGATGATCTTCTTTCATTTTCTTAGCATTTTGCCTTAGAAGCTTTTGTCTCTTTCGCCTTTGGGAGGGTACTCCCTTCTTATTCCAGATTGTTCTTTCTCTATGTTAGTTACTCTTTTTCAAAGACTGTTTGAAGTCTGTTCAAAGACTGGCTTTCTCCAAAGTCCCTCTCCTTTCTTTTCCCATCAACACCTTACTCATCTATGTTCTATCCTGTCACCTTTAAGCTGATGCTTTTCACATCTCTCTAGCCCTCTCTTTCATGAGTTCTAATTCTGCATTGTCAGGGGTCTGGTGGATATTTCGACCTGGATATCATGTAAGTATCTCAAACTCATCATGTTTAAGACTGAACTTAAGAGGCACCTGGGTGGCTCAGTCGTTAACCATTTACCTTTGGCTCATGATCCCAGAGTCCCAGGATCGAACCCTGCATCAATCTTCCTGCTCCACGGGAAGCCTGCTTCTCCCTCTCTCACTCCCCCTGCTTGTGTTCCCTCTCTAGCTGTGTTCCTCTCTGTCAAATAAATAAATAATTTTTTATTTAAAAAAAAAAAGACTGCACTTAGACATCTTGCTCTGACCTGACTTCCTCAGCAGCTGAAAAAGGACTTAAAAGAACAACGCTCTGCCACCAGAGAATTGTAACCTGACAACCTGGTTACCATTGACGCCAGCCTCTAGCAAGGGGGTGGAGAGACGCAGCCCAGGTAGAAGGACTGAAACAGAGCGGCAGGCCCTGCCCCCAGAAAGCAAGCCAGAAGCTCAGGAGGATGACACTCAAACTGCAAAACCCCAAATCGGGGGGAAGACAATTTATTAAACTCCTGGTACTGACTACAAGTCCCAAAAGCCCTACACCTTATTAATACAGTTTTCCACCATATTTGCTTTTTTAAACTTTTTTCTATTTTTACTTTTAAAGCTTCCATTTTAAGCTTAAAAATACATTCTCACGGCTTTTCATCTTTCAATTTTTAACCCCCTTTTTATCACAACGTGATACTCAATACAACACCCCATAACATTTTTTTTTTTACCTTGAAATTTTT